>VKKT01001117.1:81703-100122 GCA_008038995.1 Haliotis laevigata
GATCGAACCCGCGACCTTCCGCTCTCCGGGCGGGCGCTCTAACCACTACACCACGGAGGCGGCCCATGTGGCATGGAGCAAGGATATAGATGTTATGGATTAATCCAAAATCAGGAAGTGCAAGATTCAAGGAAGAAATGAATCCAATGTCCTTGTCGTTTACCATTTCCAAGAAACTGTCAGGCAAAGGACATTTTGCATCTATGTTAGATTGTGGCAAGATATGAAACAAGCAAGAAATAAGTATTCGATGGTGATGAATTTGAAACTGATACCAAGGTAGTGTTTTCATAACGTTTCTTTGGCAAATTCCAGTTTTCAAGTGTATATTTTTTTCGATCGGTAGTTTAGTAACGTATGATTAGTTTGTAGAGTATTGTGAAGCTTCACACATAAGTCATTCTATGAAGCAGGCTTAATAAGAACTACAGTTCAACTAAAGACTACTGCATTACATGACGTATTACAAGAAAAAGCTATGTAAACTATATCAGAAGTTGGTGAACAGTGTTTATACAACCATGGTATTACCCAGATAGCATTCGGACGTTGGCACAACGTTGGCAATGTTGGCAAAACCATTGCCAACATTGGGTCAACGTCTGAATGCTATCTGGGTATTTACATGCAATATGAAGATCCGGGTTAGAATAGGTCTTTAGCAGGCTCGCTGACTTGGTTGGCACATGTCGTCGTATCCAAATTGTAGATCAGTGCCCATGCTGTTGATCACTGGGTTATCTGTTCCAGTCTCGATTGTTTACAGGACGCAGCCATATAGCTGGAATATTGCTGCGGCGTTAAACAACAAACAAACAAATAAACACTTATGCAGTATGAACAAACAAGTGGTAATAACAATAAACATAGTGATAATAATATTCACCAAGCAGGAACAGTGGTCTATGGATAACCGGGGTGTAAAGATTATCTTCACAGACTGCTGGTCATGATGTAATTTGAGATGATAGGGGTGTGTGATAACTCCCGTAACAGTCTTAAAGCTTCCAGACATCTCTACCTGGGCTGATTGGTCTAAATGCAACAACTAGCACACCACTAACCTCTACTAAAGCATTACACTCTTGCGGTCTGGAGAAAACATAGTGGGAACTTTCTTTGCTAATGAAGGCACAAAACCTCGAAGTACAGTAAATAATATTGAAATCAAGATATAATGATTATGAGAAATGATAAAAAGGCAAATCATGTTATGCAATAAAAACTAGTCACATTCAACCGTTTTGAGATACCGCTATAGTACTGATGCAGCCTTAACATGCTTTTTTTCTTTTTTTTTAATTAGCATAGGGACAGATGTTACATATCCGATACATAAGCACATAGCGAGATGTTACACTACTACTATGTGAATACAAATTTATCCATTTCACATAGAGATGATGATATTATGGTCTTAACATGCTTGATGTATAAATCAAATTCCTGCAAAGACAGGCTTCATTAATTCATTAAAAAAACTATGAAGAAAAGTCAGTGGATTGTGCTCAGTGAACAGTTGAATAGGAAGCAAACTAGTACCTACATTCACTTTATATTGTTGCAAAGCATACAATTCCGAAAGAGTGTTTTTTTCAGTAGTGGAATATTTTATCTGATGTTTGCTAAGTTTTCGTGAATGCATACATACAGCATGATAAAAGCCTGATTTATCTTCTTGCACAAGGACAGTTCCATTATCAATGTCACAAGCATATAATGCCAATCTGAAAAGGTCTTCATATTTTTGGTGGCGTATGTCTTTGTCCAGCATGTATTGAACATCCTGTGTAAGGGCTTGAAGCTTGACTAGATTCATCTGGAAGGGATGGTGTTGATACTCTTACCCTGATGACAGATGACCTAACTTAACATCTCAGTTGAGGAAAAGTTCAGATTTGTTTAGTTTGGGACTACCGTGGTCAGCATTGCTTCAGACTTCACAAAGTCACAACCCTCAACAATACGTGATACAATATCAACAGAAGACACAGTGGCAACACTCTATTGTTACATTTCCAGTTATTTCACCTTTTAATCATACTGATATGTGGCGTTGTGTTTTTACAGATTATCAAGTATTACTATCTCTCCTATCAACGACACGTGGACTATAGTACCTAGCATATTATAGTTGACCATCGACTAACAAAATCACCCAAATGATATCGCCAACCAAACTTTATTTTTAGTCTTTGAATCATAATGTCCTTAATTTGTCGTGGGATTCCCTCAAATTTATAATTTCCAACTTCAGGATACACCTGACACGAAATTTAAGCTCCGGTTTGACTGTATAACACTACGACAAGCAACCACATTGAAGAACTTTCTCAAAGTCCTACCGACAACCATTACATTCTGTAAAGGAATAGCCACTGTAAACCTTGTCCAATGGCTGGAATTGATTTCAAAGATGCGGATGAGGTTTTTTGATTTGTTTGGCCAAACCATTTGACTTCCATGGCGGGGTTCCCAAACATTCAGTTATGTCATGTCGCCAACACAACCAAAGGAAATAGGATATAATTTGTTCCGCAGGCTTTTTCACACGTAAAGGACCTCTTAAAGGGGTTTCATGAACCAAACTCATGCGTTTCAATACATATTAGGGAGCACAATTTGATGAAAAGATTCCATTTAGTAGGAACAGGAGCAGTTGTGGGCCACAATTGTTCTCAGAAAACTGTTCTCGGAAAATAAGCAAACGTAGCTTCTTCTAAGGAGAGTGCCTTATTGCTAAAGAATTGCCCCTGTATTCCCTTGTAATTTAGTCAACTGCCTCCTTCCGAACACTGGTTCCTTAACGGCCAAACTGTCAGAACCTTTACAACTTTTATTGAGGATAATGGGCGATACAAGTACCAGCCCAGTCGTAATTCAAATCATTCTCAGTCGAAATATGCACGAGTAACAGTACATGAAGCAAAAACAGGAATTTCATTTTCTATATTTTCAGTTTGCATTTATCACAAAACACTCCCAATAAGCAGGTCTACACCTTTGACTGTGAAAGTTGAAAGACCCCACCTCAACCATCCAAGCACGCACGCACAAACTGTCTTTAAATTCACAACATACGTTTGCTCACTGGTAAAACTACATGCACCCGAAACAACACAGTTAACTGATGACTCCTCAGAAACTGGCACAATACCGCCCAATAGCTGCGTCTGAAGACTGCCTGTATCCTTCCAAACGTGTATGGGCTTAACATTGGAACCGTCACCTTTAGCTGACTCAAAACCTTTACTTATCAAAGGTAAGAGCCTTTTACAGCAACATACTTTGATACCAAGAGCTAACACCTCGCCAGCCGAACCACTTAAAGGCAGTGACTTGACATTCACAAAGTATCTGGAAGAGAAGGGTGAGGTTTCTATAATCGGAAAATATATACCTTGGCTGAAGCAATATCTACAAGTAGACACCGACCAATATGCGTAAAATCTTTAGAACCAGCAGGAGTAGTAACTCAGAAGACGACCTAGAAATATCAGAATGAGAAATAGAAGGTACACGAAAGTTCCAGATTGTTAACGGTGCGGATTCCTGCTTGAGGACCCTGTCTGGCTGAGACTAACGAGCGGGTTAGCAGAAATAATAGAAACCCAAAGCAACAGATTGGTGTCACTGATCTTTAGCGGTATGTCTGAACGTCCTCTGACAGACAATACTTAAAACCCTCCAACTGACTCAAAATACCAAAATTATCAATGTCCTCTTTGGAAGTACACCACCAAACATCTATCCTAAAGCCTAAAACACCCTAAGCAAACCCAACAAAAGTACAACCATCTCTTTCCCTTAGCAGACCTAAACCTTTCCCTTTATGCTAAGGAAACCAATATATAAACCTCCAAGACAGCAAACACTTTGCAACAAGGTCCAGTGATTCTTATGTTTCAATTTGTTATTCATCTTTTCAGAATATATGAAAAGCCTTCAACATTTAGAGAAGATCAGAATAGGTCTGTCTCCTGTTGACCTTTTTAAGTGAGAGATCATTCTGTGAATAGATCTATTTCAGCTTAATATCTCTAATTACGTAAATACATAATTGCTTTATTTGGATTTTTTTCCCTTTGTATTAATTCTATTAACTTCTTTGAGTGGCATTGTTTAGAAATTGGAGAGTAAATACAGACAAACTTTATGGATAAACAATTTCTTTATTCGGCTGATGCGACGTTTCAATATAGATTCTTGTATCGTTGTCAAGCAAATACTTTGTCTGTAGTTTGTCTGTATATTATTTCTTTAACCCAAATTCCTTTTCCAAACCCACATTTCTTTTCACATTTAACGTCAAAAACCAAACCATAGTTTCATACAACCAACATTTCCCCAGTCAGATGATTTAGCAAAGATTGCTTGATATCGGTCCAAAGCATATCTTATTTAACATCAGTTTTGTATCACTTGGCCAAGTCGACCAGTGTAAGGTTTTGAGCAAGATGATTTGTTCCGTAGAAATAAGGCTAACTAAATAATCGACACTAAACAATACAGTGACATTTGGCTTTACTTATATTTCTCAATAAAATCTTAATCTAATGATTTAACACGTTCTTTTCCCGGATGAGTCTCAAATTTCTTTTACACGTCAACTACCATATTAAAAGAATAAGTAAACAAAAATACATAAGTATCCATGAAACCCCAAGGTTTAGTTAGTTACAAATCAGAGCGCAGTAGAGTGGCAGTACAGAGTTCAGTGCTGGTACAATTACATTTACAATGGCAGCATAGAATATTATAGTATTGGGGGTGTGGCGGGCGAGCTGGCTTAGGCGCCAGGCTAGTGATCCAGCGAGGTTGAGGGGTCGGCATCGAGCCCACCTGTGACCGGGTGTAAAAACCTTGGAGTTAACTTTGTGTGCAGACTCTTTCAAAATAATAAAAATTATTCACCTTGCAGCAATAATAGTGAAGCATCCGATAAAGACGTAGACGTTATATCCAGGTTGAAATATGAACTTCACACAACAGCTGGTTTTGACCTAATACGGGATGGCAAAGACATGTTCTTGCCTGCTCATCTAGTGCAAATACCTTCTAGAACGTTCCTTACCGCAGGGGATTAGCCTACAGCTGTTCTCGAATATTCTGGATTACACTTTAACCACAGAAAGCATCAATATATATTTCTTTGATAGGCATTTAGAAGTCGGAGCACTTAGCACTAAGGGAAGAAAACGTGAAGATCCGGGCCAAAATTGGTCTTCAACAATTTTACTGCCAACGATCTTGATGGACAAAACATATAGGGAAAATTCAACATAATTTAGTCCGTAATGACGCCATTTTTTAAAATATTTATTCGCTTAACCGGGCATAATGCGTATGAGTCCCCCAAATGGAGATTTACAGAGGTCTGTCCAACTCCTTGTGCAGCGCCTCGCCAAGTTCAGAGAGTGGAATCATTGGCGTTGGACGTTGACTCACACGTCACTCCGTCAAGTCCCAGACGTGTTCAGTGGGGGTATGGTCGGGTGGATTTCTGGCCGTAGCATTTTATGGAGGTTGTGTATCGACAATACCATAGGCGATATAGTCTTGAAAGACAAAACTTCAGACCACCAGCATTGCAAACGGGACAACAAAGGATGTCAGTTTGTTTCTTGGTAGTACTGTCCAGTGACCCTTTTGGACACAATAACATGGGGTAGCCTAGCGGTTAAAGCTTTCGCACATCACCAGGGTTCCATTCCCAACACGGGTACCATGTGTGAAGCCTATTTTTGGTGGACTCCGCCGTGATATAACTGGAATATTGGTGGAAGCGGCTTAAGACATTATTCACTCACTCCTGGTCACGCCAACAGCAATATCTGTCATGAGCTTTCAGACTAACATGGGATTGACGTTCAATTCGACGTCACCAGGTATAGCCACGCCTAACAAGGAAGTGCTAAATTAATAGCGACTCATCTGAAAACATGGCACGTGAAAAGCGACGACCACCCAATTGTGTGTACATCCTTGTCGGGTGTTGTCAATATGACGATGTATAAAGGATGACATGACACGTTGACATCGAGAATCCAGATGAGCTGTATGAAAGCGATGGCTTATCGTCTAAATCGTTCTCAAGAAGCCTTGTGCAAGTTTTCAGTAAATCGATTAGCCGTTTGAGCTCGATTTCGTAGAGCCAAGTAACAGATCGACGGATCCTGTACACTTGTCATTGACGTTGGTCGCCCTGAACAGGTCGATTGTCGATTTTTTTTATAATAAGTCATATTTGAACGATAAGTAGGGTCAATCAGACTGAATGAAATAATGGTCCACAGACATTAATCGACATCGTCAAAGTGTCATCATTAGGACTGCGTAGCGTTAATTCGTTCCCCACGTGGAAAAATTTGGATGTGTTGTGGTGTCAAGTTTCACAGGCATAAACATTCTTGCATAGGCTGTTTGTCATTAACATACTCCTTTGTTTCATTAACAGCTATTAATATGTGCTTTATAGATATAGTATGCAGTGTGTTCAGATATATTATTTAAAATATACATTTTTCTGATTTGCTCCCATGGTTATAACCACAGTGAAACCTGCCAACACCGGCACCTGTCCAGTCCGGCACAATGCCAAAACCGGCATAAATTTGGGTCCTGCAAATTTTACAGCGACATTATAATCATTAAAACATTGTCTAATCCGTCACCTGTCTGTTCCGTTTTCCGGCACGACTTTCCGGTCCCAACGAGCAATTTTAATTGTAATTAACACTGTTTAAACCGACATGGGTATGAACAGCCCAATCAAGGACCCATAATCCAATACACTAATTAATCCTCTGGCACGCGAGACAATCAGGAAGAAAGAACTTGCAGAAAAATATCATATCAAAACTGTTGCGGACATTTTGAAATGATGGCCACTGTCGAATCCGAAACCCTTTCTAAACCGGCATTTTATTTCGATCCCGTGGGGTGCCGGTTTGGACAGGTTTCACTGCATATATCTTCACGGACAAATAGTGGCTTTTTAACGAGGGTATAGTGTAACGGATTAATGGACAGATACATGCATGGAAGTATACAACAACCTACTTGGATCGTCTGCATTTGATGTAGCCGATGTACAGTTCTCGGATAAGTTATAGCGGATGAACTGATTCCTAACAGGGCCCCGTTTCAGAAAGCTATCGTAGCGCTACGACAATCGTAAGTCTATGTTACAGTATAGGAGGTACGACAGTCGTAGCGCAACGACAGCTTTCTTAAACGGGGCTCTGTAATACAGTCAAAATAAACTCTACTGAAACAAATACATTTTAATGCAATATCGTCTGTTTAGATATATTTAAAATGTACTTTTTCTGACCCCTACTCTTTTGAAGATTTACATACTGGATGGTTAATATACTTAATGATACACATATACTGCATTAAAAGACAACCTAAAAGGGCTTTTCCCCTAAATTCAGATAGAATTATGCATTTGACATCACTATATAGTTTTAACTTATATAATTAACAATAGTTACTTGTTCAGTGCCCATGGTGCAATAACTGTGTTATGGGTATTTCAATATTACAAATGTCGTATGTTGATATACATATGGCTAATATTTAAAAGGAAATAATAGTTATAGTTATAATGCTAGTGCGCCCTAGTTGCAGAGACGGGTTTCCATCTACTCAAAATTCCCTGGTTATAATGCCAACCTGGTTATAACGGCATAATTTAGCAGAACGGATATCCATGTGTTGAAACGGCTCAATTTTCCAGAGCAGATTTTCTCCTATTGAAATTTCCTGGTTATTCGGGCATAATTTAGCAGAACGGATTTCCACCCACTGACATTTCCTGGTAGTAATGCCAACCTGGTTATGACGGCATAATTTAGCAGAACTAAACCCATTAAAATTCCTGGTTATAACGGCATAATATTCCAGTGTGGATATCCACAAATTGACTTTTCCTGGTTATAATGCCAAACTGGTTATAACGGCGTAATTTTCCAGAACGGATTTTCACCTTCTGAAAATTTTCTGGTTATAATGCCAAGTTTTATACCTGAAGGTCAACTTGGCAAATCAGCGGCTTTGATCAGCTAATTAACGTTAACGTTAAGCTTATCAATAATTAAACTATGTCCTATCTCACTGACAATATTTTATATCTGATTGAACTCAAGAAAATCGATGTAATTTTGATTACTTAATATTCGAGATGGACATGGTTAGTGCTTCTTTGGTCAATATCCTCATATTTTTACCTTGACAATTAAACATTTAACTCCCAGAATTGTATTCAACTTAGAACAAAAGTTGTTTCACAAACGATCACAGATTCAAATCGCTATTATTGGTTTCTATTACGCACCATATGACCCGTTAGATGTTATCATTTGTGCAAACGTTTTCCAGTCAGGAGTAAATATCCAGTAGAACCCACAAACAATGGACATACGCACTAACTGTATATAATACTGGAATGTGGTATTACTTTATTTCCTTTGCGGTACTGGAACCCTTTACAGTCATGGAAATGAGCAGGGTGGGATATACTGGACAACCTTAACGTAAGTCACAGTGGCCACGTGTGTGGAGAAAACACAATAAATATACCTTGTCCGAACTCAAGGTCATAAGACGTATGGCCTAGCAAAGGGACCAAGGACGTATTATTCAAGATATTATTCTTTGTCAAAACCTCTGAGGTCTACAATCATAGCAATGTATCCTAGTAAACCATATTTTATATCCTCAAATTAAATCCATACAATAAAGACCATACAGGTGCCAATATTACGGCATGTGTATCACCTGCTGATAAATTAATGGAATATTTAAAGTCGAAGCCACGCTGGGCAGGTTCATCCATGTATCTCGCATTGAAGACATGATTATATCAGAGGAGTAATTTCACAGTCTGGTACTAATGCAACCAGAGGAAGATAGACTTCCTAAAAAGAATATCACCTTTGAATTAATTAAATAAATGACATTTTTAATTAATTCTTATTTTTCTGATCATGAAACATTTTGGTGTTTAAGGAAGCACTGCCCAGTGAGTTTTGATTCTTTCAGTGATAGGAGGAACGCTTTTCTCTATGAGATTCATATGCACAGCTACACAATACGTCCAGCAACATTTGAATGAGGTGACACAATAAACTTGTTGTGGCCTATGTGGACTCGTATATTTACACACCCACCCCCCTCCCCCGATCTGCCTTACATGCATCCACCAATAAATACCCTCTACCATCTGCCTGGTTTCTTTGTTTGACGAACAGAGCAACCCTATCATGTACGTGGTCAAACTGGTAACATGCTACCATTTATCCACATTTGTATGTCACAAACAGCATTAATGGTTCGGACAGTGATGACTTTCCTAATGGATTTATTACAAGCTGCAAGACGTTTATCGTTGAGGAACACAATGCGCCGTACACCGTGTTATCTATATTAAAATCGTGCAGTGATATAACAATACCCAGGAAACGGGAAACCCTCAACTTCAGACTCTGACACATTTTCCCAGATGGGTTTTTAACAGTGAAAAATATACCTGGCAATGAAAGGCCATGTGGGTCTATTTTACATGGCAACATTCTGTTATTGTACCTTTTGAATTGTTGTGTAAACTAAGATGACCAAACGCCTCTTGAAACATAGCTTGAAGTAATGAGATCTTTGCTTTTATTTACATTTTGACTGATAATGACTTTAATGTTTATAGTTATTGATTATAGTTATTGTTCATTTTCCGTTCAAGATTCATATTAAATCTTCATTGTGTGTAGTTTTGTAACATCTGGATGTGTATACGAGGCTTTGTCAGCGCTCATGTGCTCATGTGGAAAGCTCATCCTTTGTATCTATAAATTGTTGTCGAAAATCATTTTAATTTTGGATTAATATTTGAAAGGTAAATGGGCACTTTTTTAAATACTTGGTAAATGTTTCTCATTGCAGAAATTCTGCAATAGGGAGAATATCGCCATTTTCATATTTGTTTGTATCTTATGTAGACACTAAAATGCTTGGGTAAAGATGACAAAGTGGAAGGCTATCTGTGTCTTAGTGAGTGTGTATCAGCTGACAAGTCGTTCATGTCGCTTGAACTTTGTGTGCGGACAACATTGCAGACATCAAAACACCAATAGTTGGCAGAATAATTATACCAATACAGGTATATATATTTACAGTCAGATGGCTTTGAAGTCACAGTTATGTATCTTTTCACCATCACGGATAAAGAGCATCAGGACATATTTTCTGATGGACAATATTGGTTGCCACGCTTATGTCGGTGTTGTTTACTAATACGGTCTTCAGATAGAAAGGGGCAGAGAAGTCTTTACACATTCAAAAGCATCTAGTTTTTCATGAAACTGACTTTAGAAACAAATATAGATATCTTTCTCAACAAATCCTTTATATGCAACATGCAATTTGTTTTTACAAGGCAAACATTTCCATTAAAATTATTACGCAATTTAGCTAATTTTCACTAGCATAAGTCTGCAATTTGAGAATTGAAGGACATATTTGGAAAAAGATATTAGCAGTACACTTATTTTTAAACAGTAATAAGTCAGTGGAAAATCACTGTTAAGATCAACAAGCTTACAGCACGGGATAAACAGTACCGTGTATCGAGTTAGTGTCTCTGATAATTCTAACATATTGGAAAGAAAATACGATCAAAATTATATTCTATCTTATCTACAGGATAATCACAGTCAAGGTGAATTGAATAATTTTTTTTTGTTGTATGTGTCAAAATAGCGTGAAAGGTTCTTGCAAGTTGTGCTGAATGTTTTTAACAGATATTGTTATGAAATAATTTGAAGAAGGTTGTATGTCAGTATGTTTATTAAATATTAATATGTTAGTGTATATGTTAAATATGCTTTGTCGCTAAAACATCTAAACAGTAAAAATGAGAAAATATATGATGAGTATCATTACTTTTGACGAGATCTAATATTTCTATATATTTCATAATATGTATGTATATAACTGAGGATAAATATTTTCATATTGAGTGTATTATTCATAAACTGAACACTATGTCCAAATAATGGATATTACAATGTGGATGAAAATTACGAATTACGTGTCATAGATTGCTTTCTAAGGTTGCTGATGCGGGGTTGTAGTGTAGCACCTATTCCTTTAACGTTTACACTTGTAGGCCGCCATAAACACATTGACATGTGTCATACCATAGGACCATGTATGCATCTAAGAGGGTGGGTGTCAGCTTGAAACTTGTTCATGTCACCTGAAAATAATATCGGTACAACATTAAAAACTATAAAACGCGAGGAGCTAGCTGAATCATCATAACAACACAGGTATGTGTTCGGTCATATGGCTTTGAATTCACAGACATGTATCGTTTCATCATAACGGATAACAGGCATTAGGCCATACTTTCTGATGGGACATAGTCGCATGCCGCGCTTATGACGGTGTTGCTTATTAACACGGTTTTCATATCGTAAGAGACAGAGAAACCTTTACACATTCACAGGGATCTAGTATTTGATGAAACTGGCTTTATTACAAGGGTACAAATGTTGCACTTATTCCTTTGACGTTTTCAACAGCAGGTCACCATGACAACATAGACACCTACATATGTCAACACAGAGGATAACATCGTTCAAATAGACAGACTAAGAAACACTTAACATGGTGACGTTTACTTTCGAAAATCATAAGTCTAAAACTGTTTCTTTAGCAAGGACAGCCTGATCACAAATTCAGTCAGAATAAGACGATGTGTCCATATTTTTAAATCTTATATTATTAATTACCACATACCTGTAATAATGACACTGCTATATAGTATTTCCTGCCTAATGAATTTAATGCGCAAACTAGTAACATGTTTCTATCGACAACTTTAATCATATGCAATAATATCTTTGTAGGTTTTAAGATAAAGAGTCATATTCTTGCAACAACCTAACTGCATATTTTTCCATGATTAATTGTATTTCATGTAATTTATATTAATTGTAATTGTATTTATTTTCACAAGAAGAATTGTAATATCAATTTTGCTTGCAACATTGGGTAAGTTTACACATAATGGTATTGTTACAAGCAATTTGAAGCATATAGATATACGTGCTAGCAAATTGAATGATGGATGCCCACCTTCAGGATCCGATGCAATGCTGCAGGTGCACATCACCTCTTTTAAATGCATGTCATGGTACACCACTAATTCATATAAATTAGGAAATGTATCCTAGCCTTCATATTTTATTCAAAGCACATTGGTTTGTTGAGAACCGTGCTATACTATACCGTGTGCATGTACATTGTTGGACATCGTGATAGGTAACGGTAGCCTTAGGGCGTAGACTCTTCAGTCAACACTCCAACACGTAACTCTGTAGATACTAGAGAGAAGGTGGCATGTTTTTTTCTCGCTCATCATGTTGATACATACCAATGTAGAATATGCCTGCCAACTAACTCCCCCCTATGTTCTCCAACCTCCTAATTGTGTCATCACAATTATTTTGTTTGATGTTTGCTTTGTGTCACAGCACATGTGCAACACTGCGTTACACTATGAAGATCCACGCAGCCAAGTTGACGTTTTTTCGCCATGTTGAACCGTTAGCCGGATACAACTGCTGAGAGAAAATAAACTTGTTTACAAACGGAATAATTATTGAATCAGCTGCAAACTGAAAATAGACCAGTCCCCGTGGTCATGTGACTGGAAGTGACGTCATACAGCTATTAATAGATGTAGGGCGTGACGTGGTTTGACAGGAGCACATGGGATTTGATTTCAGTCGTACTGGGGTAAACCTAAACATGAACCGTGTAAAATCCTCTACAGATACTACACTGGCATAAGTTCATTCATTCATCAACAGGTCAGTCAGATACCGAAATAAGCAGATTATCAAGCGGATATTCCTGCCGGGAAATTATATACAGCCTGGCCTGTCTTTAACAGACATATACAGATTACAACCAGCGTCACTTCCACGTACATACCTCAGTCATTCATGTGACAATTTGCTATAAGGAGACAAACAGCGGGAGAAAATTCATAGAGAAATTATTTTAGATTTACAAGTATAGACACATTCAGTTTCAAATGTTTTAACACATTCTCAAAGCTTGTGTGTTCAATTATTCTATAACTTTGAAAAGAGCTTATTGAAAATTAATTTGACAAAATGCAAGATGATGATGATGCAGCAATTATTTTATACTTCGTTAAATATTTATTTATTGTTCAGTGCCGTAGTAATAGATGACAGATACTCAGGTAGACTTTAACATATCAAGATATTTATGTTGAAACCCCTACTCTTTAATAGCATGATTATAAATACAATTGTCTGTGATTGTAAGGGACACTGATGTAAGGAATAAAGTGTTAAACTGTTTCAATTGACCAACGATTTATTTCAATAGAATTTCGAATATAACACGTAACTGAATAAGTTACTTTCTTTTAAGTGTTGCAAATATAACATTTAATTAGCATGTAATTAAAATTGCAAACATCCTCATTATTACAGCTGTCAATGATTTTATTGTTAACGTTGCAGGATATGCTCACCTTTTCACGAATACCTGGTCTCATCACTATTTTGATTGCGATTCTTAAAACACATGCTCATGATATAATCGGTACAAACGAATCAGCTTTTAGCAGATATTTCTTATGGATGTGGAAAGGATTTTGTTGTTCTATTTATTATTATGAGTGATCTTGAATCTGAAATGCACACATAATACATACATATCAAATGTTCATTTGGCAAATTTCGTGTTAGTATACATTTTCTAATGTTCATTGTTGCAGCAGGTATACTCAGCTTATGTGTAAGTCGGGAGTTAGTTGCCAGTCACTCATTGGCCTGCCTGCACTCTTTATATCAGTAACTGCTCATATATAGAACCGCCATTAGAAAACAGACAACTTTTAACTCACCTTAGACGCGTATGTTACTATTACTGAAACCAATGTTTTATATGTGTTAAGTTTGAAGAATAACACATAGAAATATAAGGGGGAAAATCAGTCTCAATTAAAAAGTATTTCTCAAGGGTATCAGTCTCCCCTTCGTCATCTCTAATCACCACATATATTCAGTGTATGAAACAGAAAATAATTGAACTTTTTCGCTGAGATTATAAAACTGAAAGAGTGTGTTATAATCTCACCGAGGCACCGTAAATTATTGAAGCACTTTTCTTAATACTACAAAATTAACGATACAGAATACCCATGTGTACTCATTGGCTTATCAAACGGATGATATGAGATGTTATTCTTTTTATATACTAATTATCAATCTAAACATATCGTGGGTACTTAATATTTGTGTTTTTTTACGAGGTTGGTTGATGGAGCGCGAAGCAAGGGAGATAAATCTACCTGGGCTAGCTCCAGATATATTGTGTAAGTTTCTATTTACTCCCAACCAGAGTCGGTCGGCTTACAAATAGTATGTGAGCAAACTCTACCGCCGAGTGTCGGAATATAAACATCCTAAATGTTCTTAGATGTCTAATATATAGATCACTTCCATAGACATTATAATACCATATACACCTGGTAGTACAGCCTGGAGTCATTTGAAGAGCATGAAAGCCTACATATCACAGCTCTATGAAGAAAACGTAGCCATTACCTAACTGCAAGTATCGGGATTTTCGACGAGATCAAGTGATAATTTTACAGAAAGAACGTATTGCTTATAGCTCATCAGTATGATCATACTAAGTGTATCCTAAGTGAATGAAAATTCGGTGATTATGGGAACCGGTGCTGCTGTAAATTCATGGACAATGTACCGATAGCTGCCATCCTGACATAGAGAATAACACTGACCTCCAAAGGTATACAAGATGCATCCACCTGATACTTCGCGAATGTATGTGTCATTAACTTGCATTGTGTAAATTGTAAACAGAGTTTGTCTGTTTAAAACATCGTAGGTGTCATAGTAAATACAAACTATGAAATTTTAATATTATTCATTATTGATTTATTCATTTTAATAAATGATAAATAATGATGGAATCGAGAGGACGAAAACCGTTGCTTTATTGCATATTTAACAAAAATACCAGCGGTATCTTGTCAGAGGACACCAAATACGGAAACGGAAGAATTCACGGATACTTAGCATCATCTGCTATTTTTTTGTAGGAAAATAGAAACAGTTTTATGAAGTGTGGACAACAGAAGAAACACCTGTTGTATATTGTATGCAATAATGCAGTAGATTTTATTAAAGTAGTACTTCATGCATGAAGCAGAACTAATACATCTGTGACAATAGTTAATTTATTATTTCATGTTATCATAAAACGAATAATTGTGTTTGTACCATAATTTATCGTCATTTCTTAATGATAAGACATCCATATAAGAAACGAAAGCATTTAGCACTAACTTTCATATACGTTTACTTTTAAAGTGAAAGAATTATATTTGTATCAATTGGACAGTCTGTGTCATCTTCAATGTAGAATACATGGTGCAACAAACAGAACCCTGTTTACTATTACATCTACTAACTATACAAATTGAAAATGACAAGCTGTAAACATTGAAAGTTAATTCTCAGCAGGAATATTGTTTTAAAGAAATACCATCAACAAGCATCACTTCATATGTTCACATTTTTTAATCTTTACGTTAACGTCATTAAAACAGCAAACATATACACAGAGATATTGTGATATTATTAAAAAATCCTTAAATTATCTTATTTAAAGGATATCAGATAATAAATACGACAATTCGGTTTGTGTGATTATATCTACAATCGTTATTATTGTAAATATATTTTAATAGTATGTCTGGTTATTTCATGTTATGGTTAATAAGTTTATATTATTTGCGCTTACACATCAGTTTACCAACATTAATTCTTTCACCAGTATGTTGTTTATTGGTTCAAAATCAACTGATTTTCAACACAGTAATGTGCAGAACATCCTCAACACTTAACACACGTTCAACAACATATAAATTCTCCTATTCTGTTAGTATCCCTACCATCCTATTAACTTAGTTGACAGACGGGGCAAATTTATTGCAGAGAAATTTTCAAAAGCAATTAACATGAGAAATTAGCGTTCTTTGAAGCAAGCTGTAATAAATAGTGCGAGTTACGAGAAGGCAAACGATGCTGGAAGTAGGATATAGGTAACACGTGTGGCGCAACACGTTGTATGGTAACCACACTCTAGGATGAACTCGCGTAAGGTTACATAAGACAGTGTTACGTCCTAGCATTATTTCAGAGTAACCCTATACCGTCCTGAAGAGAGCAGTTTTTCTAGGTCTTTCGTGTGTGAAATATGGATAAATAGTTTTCCACAATTCCATTTGTGAATTAAGAGAATACATTTCCCAACACCATGTTATATTTTTCACGTGTTAATATAATGATGTATAAATATATCATACTACATTTTAACGGTTATAAAATTCTTTTGAATTAACCATTTCGAAATTGACGAAGTTTAAACGAGGATGTAATATTCGGAGTGAATCAAATTGTAGTTAGAATTGACATGTGAGATTCGTGCTGCTAATTGAAACAACTGTCAAATATTTTAAACTTTTATCGTAATTAATTAATTATTCTGCAACGTGTGTAAATTTTAAACAGATTAGAATAGAGTCGATTAGACTGTATGTGCAACTTCCATTACATACAATATTATGGCTTACGTTAAACATGAAACTTACTTATATATTTTCTAACAATCTAAGAATATATATTTTACCTAATTCTTTCACGTAAGATTTTACATGATACACTATATTTCACATGCCTGCTGAAAATATTAAATATTTTAATGAAACAGTTCGGAAAATTCCTTCCTGCAGAGATTGTGTGTGAACCGCTTTCTTATCACATCGATGTTTCTACATTGTGTCCAGCGAATGGAGTCTTGTCTACACATACTTTGTGAAAAAGTAATGGTTTAGGAAAAAATACACTAAAATCTTTCCCTAACGTTTAAAATATCCAATCACTAATTTAAAAAAAATAAATTCAAATGGATTTTAATGTAAAAACAATAACAACAGAAAGGTGTAAAAATTAGATATAATCATTAATGTATATGTCATAGTTCATTATTTTTCACTTCTAAAACTACAATCCCCAAACTATTAACCCCACTTGACCTACAAAAAATATATTTGTGCAATCGAAAATCCCAAAATAGGCTTTGTATCATTACAGTCGACATGAACATCAACAGACGCGATAAACAGAGAACAAATATGAATCTGAAAATAAAAACAGTTTGTCACTTGCTATTTTTTGCAAGTCGCCCTGAGATTACAATTCGGTAACATACACACGTTCAACAATATTAGGCAATGCCGTTGGTATATGTTTCCCTTTTTTGGCATAAAATCAATTAAAGTATAAATAAATGCACAATTTGAATAGCATCGTATTATGTTACCATGGCAACTCGATCTCAGCGAAAGTAGAACCTCTGTCCTGGATCTATCAGTCTGGCCGTGATGTAGTTTAGGATGCAGCTTATCGGGCCGGCATCGACAATCTTATTAAAAGCAGATAGTATAAGTTCCCCTGACTTAATTCAACACCAGGACTCCTGGCAGCCATGTTGATGGGACCACCCAGGCTTTTATAGCGGCAAGCTTATCTGTAATATCGAAATAATGTATATAAGTAGAGAGGCCACCGTCACACGGGAGTTGGAGCAGAACCTCACACAATCTTTGTGGCCCCACTTTTATCCCGGTTCGAGTTGCTGACGCGATGTTATCTGGGTGTCGTGAGGCAGGGACAGAGAGTAGCGACACTGTCGTCATCTATCCGGGTACTGCCCCCATCTCCGCACAACCCGCCATGGTATAACACCTCGTTCAATTTGTCAAGTTGCCGGCTCCATAAATCACAGGCAACTACCCTGCCACGGTCTCTTTGTTGTGATGCCGCTTCTTGCGTGGGTCTCCGTTTGGGGTCTCCGTTTGGGATCTCCATTTCAGCATCCTCTATAAGATTGTGACCATTGGAGTTGTGACATTCGTTTTCTGTACAGCATGTCAACATGATGCTCCGCCATTATTTCCCAGCCACGATGTCTGTAGTAAACTCCGATCTCCACCAGAGTATCGTGTGGGTCTCCGTTTGGGGTCGCCATTTCAGCATCCTCTATTGGAGTTGTGACAGTCTTTTCTGTACATGTCAACGTTTGTAGTAACCTCCGATCTCCACCGGCGTATCGTCGCGCTTCCCAACAGTACCATGGCGTGTTGCCTTCACAGCCATAGCTGCTCACTCAGCACCTTGACTTCCTGGTTAAAGATTTGTATCACATCTCTAAGCGTATATATTGACTGACTGACTGAGTTTGGTTTTACGCCGCTTTCAGCAATATTCCAGCAACATCAC
>VKKT01001117.1:132802-153541 GCA_008038995.1 Haliotis laevigata
CGCCCTCTTGATAAGCCTATGAGAAGCATCCTGTTGATTCAGAATGGCTTCTATGTGCTTTACCATCAGTTTACTGGAAGAATTGATGAGCGCGAGACTTGGCCACACCTAACCAGCTATGGGACTCCCATAGCGACTTCGATAGTTATATCCGACATGTGAATACAAGTTGGCATATGTACAGTGTATATATCGAGTCTATAGTTGTCAGCACAATTTAATTTATGGAACAAGTTTTAATGCTACTTTTTGTTTTCGAAATGCTCAAATTTCGATGCATCCATAAACGAAAACTGTTCAGGGTTGAATCTCGTACTTTATGTGTCAATTCATAACATATTTAACAACGGAACTCTTTATTCTTTTGCTCAACGTCAAGGAAAAAGGTAGGCATAGGCTGGAAACTGAAAACGTTCTCAACGCTTTGCAAGGATGACAACGGTTCCCGACACACTGCAGATTCATAACAGAATTGTAATGCTTACTGTATATCACAGACATCATCGTGGAATAACCGTGTTCTAATGGCCTTTCAGACACACGAGTGTACACATTCCTTTGAAGAAGACTTAGTATACATCATACTCAATTATATCGAACTATTTAATTTTGTATTGATAGCGCATCTATACATAATAAAATCATATTTGTTTCACACAAATATATTAAGTGAACAGGTAATAACCTAAGGATAGGACAGCTCCAGATAACAAAGATAACCATAAATGTCAATCTATGTTATGTGATAACAAACATGTCAACAAGTCTCAAAAGTTGTAAGGGAAAAAATGTAAATCTATATATAACATTTTTGCATTATAAATAATCAGATTGTTATGAAGCGAAACAATAGATTAAAAATGAGATACAATGTTAATGTCAATTTTTAATGATCTTCGCTTTGGAAAACAAGTCACATAATGAAATCATTCACATGAAAAATAAATTTGTGTACGAAATCATTTGCAGCAATAAGCAGGACAGATATAGATATTGTCGATTTTCAAGCAAAACACCTTCCCAACTTTATTAAAAACTTATTAGACGTCATACTTCTCGAGGTTACTGAAAAAACCGCGTTCTTCCAATGTGGAAATCCGTAAATACGCGTTGTTTTTATGATTAAAGTTTAAGACATAATTTTTAAATATATTGTTTTGCCATATTATTCATATATCCTCATGAATTAGAATGTACAAATCTAAAAATTGTAATATTCATCTTGCCTATTATATACCCTGGACTTCTCGTTTGATAATTCCATGACATAATTCTCCTGCAAAGTAAGCTTTTGGTGCGGGTTAACTGTGGAAAACTCATGAAATACTATACCCTTATTTGACTTATTTATTTTTCTGTTTATTTTTTACTATTTATTAACTAGACGCTGAGCACTTAGGTCTCTATGGAAACTTATGATCACCAACATAACTTACCAATCAAACAAAAACATTTTACAGATCACGCTGTCTCCAGCTGTTCGGATTTAGCAGGCACGGAATGTATAAGTTTCCATATCAACGCCAAATACCGCACGGGAACATTAAGAATGTCATCGTTGTTGTACATATGAAACTCTGTAGTCTGAAAACAAACTGCACCTAGTGAAAAGAACATTATGGTATCATAATCGTCAAAGTTTTAAAACTTTTACTTTTCTTGTCATCATTTATTTGATTGACTGTTTCCTTAACTGTCCAGACTGTCCCCATACAGGCTACACGCAGAACAATATGAGAAGGGGGTGAGATTTTTAGCTACACAATCAAAGATTTCCCGAACAAGAGTTGTGATCCCACGCGCGGCTTTAAAGCACTTGCGAGATTAATTGATTGTAATTGTTACATTTTGCCCCAAATGAAAACTGGCATTGTTGATTAATTTAACCGAGCTTTTAATTGAATATGATTATTTTATCTTATTGTCTTAACAATCAGAATGAGCCGCCAACAGTCGGTTGCCCGGTCAATTTTGCCCACGTTGGAGACGGACGCGGAGCATGCTACACGTATTGAGTCGACATGTTTTGATTGTGATAAAAGCAATTGGCGCCATGATCTGATCAACTATATGAGTAGTGCTTCCGTCACTGTCGCCCAACCCAGGTCGGGCCTTTCAACAATAAATTATATGTGTCTGATCAAATTCGTTTGATTATTTAATTTTACCCTAAAAACTCACATTAAACAAAATTGGCAAAAATAAATGGCCTGACTGTCTCAAATAAAACAGATTTGTTTGATTATTTAATTTTACCTTAAGACTATACTTACAATCAAAAAACCGCAATTTTAGAATGTTGATGTTTAACTGTTATTCTTAAAATCGTAAAAACCAATGCAGCCCATGAATACATTCATGTATTCGTTCTAAATCAAACCATTATTAAATAATCCTTCGATACTGGAGATACACGTTAACTTGTAGGAAAAGCGTGAAACTTTTAAAGGTTTTAAAACGGTATATTTGGAGCGTACTGTGACTAATTGTTAAATCTTGGAAAAGTTTTTTTTCTTTTACGAAGTATCTAATTTGCCAGTTTTTTAAGCGTTCTTGACAGCAGAGTGTTGAATATTTCGTTGGTTACAGTGTGTGCAGTGAGTATGAGAGTTGTAACAGTATGGGCAAGGGGAGAGGAAGCTCGTTCCGCGGTAGGGCCATCTCCCCCGCTCTCTAAGCCGGTCTAATCTTATTACTTGACCAGAGAGGAGAGTTGAACAAACACTCTGTCCCTCATGTCTCACAATTGCACATTATGTGAAGGGCTTACTTTCAAACTTGATCTTTTTATTAAGCGCTTTCACACGTTTTGGGTTCGATCCCCGCGTCTAGGGGAGTGCGGTTCCCCTGGTCCCAATGTCCGGGGGTCTCCGACATGACAGTGACACGGTTAGTGAGTAACGCTAGGTTCTCAATCCTCACATGACACTTAGGGATTTCGATACACTTGCACCTCTTTCATTATCTTTCTTCTGTTTACACAGACAATCACCTTGAATCACTACGAGCGACCAATCAGAGAGAGGCAGCGACTCCGAGGACACGCCCCCTCTCGCCGCTGATTGGCTGGCCGGGCCGCGGGTTGTAACATAAGGACCTCCTCTGGTTTGTGCGTAGTTGAATTACAAGTTTGTAAACAAATGTAACCTCATTGAGTCGAGCATTTAGCGTCAAGCAGCTCACAGTGTAACTCTCCACCCTGGCTAGTACTCAGACGAAGGCGCAGCTCCATCAGGCATCGCTCATGTTAGATTCAGCGCCCTCGTGCGATCTCGCAGCCCCTACGTGTAGTCCTACCGGACCCCCCACTACCGACATGAAGGCCCAAGTCGACATCAACCATCTTCTCAACGCTGTGGACACGGAGATGAATGTAGGGAGTGAGAAAGGAGACCCTACGGAGCGTCAGCTCTCCGTCAAGTTGGAGGATAAAGATCTGTGGGGAAAATTCAAGGAGTTTACCAACGAGATGATAGTTACGAAAAACGGCAGGTAGGTCGCATTGGATATATCTCCGACTCCGGACCAAACACTGGACTCGGATACCCGGACTTGAAGCCTCCGGAGTGTTGATTTCAATAACTAGTGTCTCCTACGTGTTAATATCATCTTGAGGTCGGGATGACATTTGGGTCACCTGTATCAATAATAACGTCATGGCAACCTGTATTTGTAATTATGACAGATAAACTACGCGTATGTGCTACAGTATCATGGAAATTGCCTCTATCTGTTATAACGCTTGGTGAATTACCTGTATATAATATATCATATACCAACAGGTGATTTATCTGTATCTTATACACCAGCAGCTAAATTGCATGTATCTAATACACGATCATTTCTTATATCAATGAAATCCCTGCTGATAGTACAACGACCCTTTAAACCATATCGCACCGGGAGCTAGGGCTGCAAAATTTGATTGAAATTTTTATTAAATAAACGAGTATTACGTTTTTTTATGGACAAGTATCTATTTGAAGTCAGTGGTCAGGTGTGTGGGTGCAAGGTGTGGTGGACATAACGCTGGCATACCACGTAGCACTAATAGCGTCGATCGGACCCGCGGTCACTGGTGGGACATAATAGCCATATTGACAAACGCTTTACTCCATTTGCTAGTTAAATACTGTCACTGAAACCGACCACAACTCGGCGACATACCAAGCCACTCTTGGACAATACCATACAATCTTCTAACTCAATGCCTAAAATTGATGACAATTTCCGATGCCAGATAGCATGAGCCCTGTTCCTTGGCTCCGGGTCCTGAGACTGGGGCCAGCAGACCGAATCCCCATCCTTGTCAGCGCTCTATGCTTAAGGTGTTATTTATTATGATGTAGATAGATCAAGAGTACCAAGTGGCGTCAGGCTGGTGTAAGCATCTGGTCCAGAGCCGAGATGAAGACCCACAGAGGGTCTCTCTACGCTAGTCAGACGCACCCATCTTACTCCTTGGAGGAGATCGGAATAATTGATTCTGAGGCGTTGAATAGAGTGATTCTGACATTCTTTCTTCGCCCAATGTCACACGACTACCAGGGTGCAGTAACTGTCAGCGCACCCCACCCCATCAGTTGTTATAGTGGTGAATCTGAGAATTATTGCATTCCTTGTTTCTAAGTACTTCAGTAACCCGATTCTTGGTGAGTTTTGTAATGCATTACGCACATTCCAACCCTGTCTATACTTATACATATTCTAAACAGTATGTATTAAATACCAACTCTGTTATATGCGTTTTAGGTTTATTACACAGTTTGTGTGGCAAATAAATACCACATTCTCATACGCTTTACGAATCGACTAAATATATAGGTCCTTAATGACAAACGAAAATTCCTCTCCACTCAAGTGTTCCAAATATTGTGTAAACACCTTGTTTTTTATACAAATTCCGACTGCAAGACCGACCATGAAAGTCATAGGCAGTTTTAAGATTTTGCTGACTGGAAATACGGTAGGGCCTAAATAAAGAAGTGTCAATAGTTAGATACTTCCTTCTCAGGGTGATTAGTGTTGTGAGTACGGACCCTCACGTATCTCAGCCACCACAACGTCACTGTTTCCACTACAACCCCTCTTGATCCATAATATATTCGGAGAATTTCAAAACAGTTTCTAATTACACCTCACCAAGTGAACAAAAATTAAAATTAAACAAATGCGACTGAAGTAGTTTTTAAGAATTTGAATTGTTTTTTGTAATTTGCAAGTGTGTAGTTAACTGTCAGTTATACAAACTTATGAACGGATTTCAGTGTTATATCATAAATGTAGACACATTTCTGGACGGATGAAGCGTTGGTATTGATGATATTGTTGAAAGATTATGAAGTATAGACAGGCAGTGGAAAATGTTTGTATGGCGTATTAACTCATTATACTTAAAAAAGCATAATATGACAGTTTTGTCCCACAGAAGGTATCTAAAACCACGGTATATTGCACACACCTTACGGGTGTATTACGGGGTATATTACATGTATATTACATTTTATTATATTCATGAACTAAATATTATATTTATAAACTTAACTGAACTTGATATAGCAAAACAACTTTCAAAAACTGTCGAGATGATTAGTTGAGAACGATAGTAACTACCCGGATATTTACTATGTTTAATATGGTAGGTTGTCTGCAACCCAACATCATCATATACACTTTCGGAAAATTTATTTCTAAAGGCAAACAATTCTTGCTGAGTTACTAGCGAAATATTTGCATATGTAGATTTCCATGTAACAGTAAACAATGCACACTGTGTAACCAAAACATATTTAAGGATAATAACAGAAGTACAAATAAATCTTTTCGATTTTCGAATCTCGAAACTTATTTCATTAAATTAAATATCCTTGTCTGACAGTTATGTATTTCTACTTTTGTTATGTTCCACGCTTTTAAAAAAAAAATATGGCTGAACAATATACCAAATATTCAGTGGCATATACATGACACAAGCGGGAATGTCTGTTTTCTTCCGCTTATCCAACGAACTGGATAAATATTAGTAATGACCAAAGATAAAAATGAACAGATCACAACTAGCTCACCGTATCGTTATCTAAATCATGCAGTATCGCCTTTAAAACCTATTCACCCAATAGCGTGTATTTGGCTTTATTTGTAATGTCTGCATCCTATACATGCCACAAATATTGTAAATGTCAAAATATACATTTCTAATATCATTCTTATTTTAAAACTTTACAGAAACGAAAAATAATGTCAGTGTCCATTTACTTGGTACTACACTAACGTTTCTTAGGGTAGTTTCTTTTAAATTTGTTGTACAGAGCATTTTCTGAAGTAATTCCCTCTTAACCACAAAACGTTACTAATAGCATGTATGTGTTATTTTCATATACGTGTAAGAAAATATAACAAAATGGTGGTAGAGTATTTTAAATATTATTTAAATATTTCTTTTGATCAAGTGTATTTGCTATGTCCAACAGCAGACTTGGTCGTCCAGTGATCCGAATTATTTAAAAAAAATATTAATTATATAAGTATACCATTGTATACGATTGTGTTGCTGTCAGTGTTATCGCCGCGGTAGGGTACAGCTGTACTCATATAAACGAATGAAATATTGATCACAGGTTTATGGGAACCCGGTTCCAGAACGTAGCGTACAATGGTGATAATCTAGGTTCTGGAACATTCACCATTGTACGTGAAAGGCATTAAAAGAATACACATCGCATTTCTCGTCTCAGCCTCCTATATTCTAAATATTAGGTGATCGATAAGTCTGAAAATAGGTTCTCCAACGTCGAGTAATAACCCGCGATATATATGACATAGAGACTTCCGTGTGTGCTCTAGCTATAGGTTGATCCCGTTGTAAAAAAAAGCAATCCACCCGGACGAATTTTGAGAATTTAATTCGGCGATTTAATTTCTACCTTTCTAATAAATTCAAATTTTCAACTGAAACCCATCATAGAAGGTATAAACACATGCGATATTTAAACATTTAGTTGAATTCTTGCTGTTAGTTACATTTTATGTAATGTCATCTTTTACCAGAGCGATTTATTCCAAGCGAACTTCATCGGCAGTATCTATATCAAGTAAACAATCTTCTTCATTCTATATTTACTAGATAGTTTAAATAACTCCTCCTAAACATGAAAATAATTTTGAGGAAACCGTCAAGAACATTGTCTCAGGATAAATTATGTTGCTTATTTCAGACGGATGTTCCCAGTGTTCAGAACGTCAATCACCGGCCTGGACCCTAATGCAATGTACACCCTCCTGCTGGACTTCGTGCAGGTGGACAACCACAGATGGAAGTACGTTAATGGGGACTGGGTGCCCGGGGGTAAGGCCGAGCCTGCTGCTCCCAACTGTGTCTACATCCACCCCGACTCCCCAAACTTCGGGGCCCACTGGATGAAGGAGCCCATCTCATTCAGCAAAGTGAAGCTGACAAATAAACTGAACGGCGGTGGTCAGGTATGCATCTGAGTTTCATACTAGTTTTTTCTCCTTTTATGCTTTACGTAAATTTCATTTATTTCTAAAATGGTTTCAGCCACCCTGTATAATAACATACCTCACACAGACAGTCATTCACCTAACCTCGCAAAAACATTATAACGATAAAAGGTTATTAATATCCATGTAACAATAATATTTTCTTTATACGAACAATTCTATATTAAAGTCCTCAAATTAGTATGGGAAATGGGGCTACATTTTTATCTGTAATTTTCATATTTTACAAGGCTGTCTGTGCTACGGAGGTAGAATCACAAGAAATGTTTTAAAAACTTCCAATATGAGCTTCTGTTATTACTACGTAAGAATCTGTGTTCCTGTACGTTACGAAACATTGAAATACCATCCCGTGTTGCTCCATCATTTTAGCAAAGAATAATATCGGGACAAAGGCGTTAATAACAAACGCTAAATACGTGCTTCAAAGAGATGGCGTATATTTGTTATGTAACTAAACTCAACAAGTGTATTATGTTTTGCCGTCGACGGGAGATATACCCTGTACTGATCTGCTAGAGCAGTGTAGTAGGGTATGTTGTCTCGTCTAGTTCAAAGAGGAACTAGCTATGAAGACAGTAACAATTGCATTTGACAAGATAATATTAGAGTCTTTATGTCCAGTACGGACCTCATAAGCGTATTGTGGGGGTGGGAGGTCGGTATGGGGGTTCGGGTTGGGGGTAGCACGATAGCAACCGAAACAGGGGATCTGACAAATTTAAACTAAATATTTAATAGAGCTTGCAACAAATACATCAAACCCTGCGAGAATAACAGCCATAATAACTGAGCAATACTCGAGCAGGTAATATCTGCACGACTTTGTTAATACCACTTATGTCGAACCCGTATGACCAACTTCAAACGTGGTAGTTATCAAGTATGCTGCGTCGACCGGTTCTATCAGGGCCCGTGCCACTTGACTGCCTTCCGCCGTCACTGACCCCGCCACCCCCAACACACAATCACCAGCCAGCAAATTATGTAGAAATTGTCCCCTTTGATGTCTAGTTAGCTAGATCAATAACTAGTCAAATACTCAAACAATTATGGTATTGGAGAAATGGACATGATAGCTTTTCGCGTTCCGTCTCGCGCGGCTGGGCGGTGTTGATACTGGTGTGGATGGGAGGGAGAGCGGGGGACTGTCGGGGGGCTATTAATATATCGGAAGAGAATAACAGACGGTTAAGACAACTTCAAACGTATCCGTATGAGATTTATTACCTATATGTTTGCTTTCGTTATATTACGTTTTTATTACGAACACCGGCTGAGAATGCAGTGTTTGGAGAATATATTGAATAGGAAGCGCGCGGATTATTCATTGATTGTATTGAGAACTGAAATAATATTGACATGATTCTACTTGATTTGAAATCGAACTGTCATTGACCATTTGATTGACCGGTTGAATGTTGCAACGCGTAAGATCTAATGGTTAGGTAGCAGATACTGATGTTTGTCAAATACTTGTCAATAGCACTTCAGTGATGATGGTCATGTGTCAGTTTCAGTGTGACAGTTGTCATATGACTGTAGTCAGGTGACGTCGATGTCACCATGGTAGCTACATCATTGACCATTGTGCATTTAGCTTGTATTAATGACAAACGACACAATGACAGGAAATGAATCTCGTTCAAGATATAAGATCCCTGTAGTAGGTTGTCTCTGGAATGAAGATGACGTTGATTTCACTTCAAACTTGTGGGTAAAGAAGTGGGTCTGCGACATTCACAGTGAATGTTCAATATCAGTATGCCATCTAGTCGCTGCGTCCTGACAGCGGTGATGTGATGGTTGATCCACGCTGTACCGACATCGGTGATGTCGGCGCTGATACAGTCGCCCCTGTCAGGGTGGGGGTATATTACAAGCGTGGCATTGATTGAGGCGGACGGGCGCCCCGGGTGGTCCACTCAGACAGTTAATGACTTGTCACGGCACGAGCACAGCTAGGACGCCAGGGACCCGATTAGAAATTCCTTAAAATACATTTCATGTCAAATCAAAATTGTGTTAAAGTTGATCTTACGACATTTAAAAAGCGACATCCAAATGGTTATGGGTTAACTGTTCACCTCCGAAAAAACGGCGAAAGATACTGAAAATACAATCTCATTAGATTAAATTCTGTTGATAAACTACAACCAGTATATGTTTACTTACCCACCTACATTCCAGTCCATACAGAAGGAGCTCACTGAATGTTAGCAAAGTATACCTCGGTCATCAACTGTAATAGGGACTACTTCAACATCTTGTGCAATTCCTTTGACCATTGGCTGATTGATAACGACTTGCTGATATCAAATCCTTTTCCGTATTAATATTGGTACATGTTTTGTTCCAGATTATGTTAAACTCCCTTCACAAGTACGAGCCACGTCTTCATATTGTGCGTGTCAACTCTCGCACACAGAAAAAGAGCATTATGACGTTCAGCTTCCCAGAGACTCAGTTCATCGCGGTGACGGCTTACCAGAACGAGGAGGTACGTCATTAAATACTGAAACAATCACATATTTCATCGTCAAAGAAAAATATGAATCATGTGTCAGGTTCTAAAAATTTATCCCAGCAAGGAGATTCTAACCAAAGATTCATACAGTGCGATAGAAGACGTTATCCAAAGAATCATTTATTCCATAGCCGGAGTATGATATTTTTCATAGACATTTCAGTAAATTTTCTTTTCATGTCAAGGAATCTTATAGGCCATACTTCAAAAATCATGAAAGCATCATTTTACTTCGTAAAATAATCACATTTTGATTTGTGAAAGAATCATTGTTTTTTTCGTGTTTTCGTTGAGGTTTTAAGTGTTAGACACGTGTGAGATGATGATCTTTACCTCACAGTGGGACTGTCACACGGGACCTTGGTGTATACATTACTTGCATAGTTCTTCATCAAAATTTTATTAACGATAAAAATGTTACTAATACAAAAATGCAATCTTTGCCAGTAAACCAACGTTTTGTGATAGCATTACAGAAAGCCCAAAATCAAGAAAATGCATTATTTTCTAGCTAATTGTTCAACATACGTGTTATCCTACTTCAGATCACAGCGTTGAAGATCAAGCACAACCCATTTGCCAAAGCATTCCTGGACGCCAAAGAGAGGTGAGGGACAGATTTGCTAGGCTCGAACAGGCCGCTAATAGGAAATTTAAACTTCATCTCAACAGGCAGACTTGCTTGTTTGTAGGCGACATGGTTAAATCTCTTTTTATATTTGGGTGAGCCACGTAAGAATTGACCGACGAGTTAGGTAAATCTGAGTGCAGAGCGTGGTGTAGGGCCAAACAGCATCCTTTAGGATTAAGTAATCTGGCTCCTCTCGGCCTCATTCAGCCTCCTTATAGCCTCCCGTCAGCTTCTTCGGGATGCTGGTCTGATTGGCAGGTGCTCTGACACTGTAGATAAGATAGAGGATCGTAGGTCAACATTTATCCCAATTCTTTGGTAATGTTTGATTCCCAGTAATAATCCTTCTTAGATTACATGTGGATGTCAGATGTACTATCTAACGGGATTCGGGAGCTCGATATCCTAAAGCGGATGACTATAAATGTTCAAATGCTTAAATAAACAAATTACATAAAAGTACCAAGGAGGATGAAGCCCACATGGAAATGAGATTCTGTTCCGAGAGTATTCTACCATGGCAGTTTAAACCCACCAGCAGTGATACCATAATACTCCGTATATCTGCATAGCCGAAAAATAGTTCCTAAGCACGTCGTTTACAGATCAAACCAATTCCAAATTTGAATATGTTTATTTTGTTCAAGAACAGTGCATGAAATGTGGTAACGCGTTTTAAACAGCGGAAGATTCCATTAGAAATTCAGACATTTTGAGATTTGTTACTGTGAAATACATGAAATAGGTCATATAGATTTTGCAGAATTAAACTTCAAGGTCTTCATTCTTAACCAGGCACGACAGTTCCAAAACTTCTTGATATTGTATCTGTGAATTGTACTGTCTTATTTAACTGCTTTACATATGTGAAAACTCAGTATGTTGCTTAAATTTTAACGATCAATTACCTTCCATTAATTGATCAAATGGTCAAGGCAGAATTGGATGCCTGTTTTACATCCCACGGATGTAAACGCCAATTTAATCTGCGTTTCTAGTGAAACATTGCAGGTTTATAGTACGCGGTGGTGTAAGCTACATGAAATTAGTTCACTCTTATCGACGTACATGTCTATGTGATAGTACCAAGTCTTATAGCACTAGGGATCCATGCGTCAGTTTAACACTGATACCACACTTAGTACAGGAACTCCGAGCGGCCAGTCCTTATGTTCCTGAGAACCAAGCACTATCTTACAACAGTACAAAGCTGAAGTATGATGGGTGCTGTATAAGGATGGATAGTGTAGGATGGGTAACCGGGTATGGGAGAGTAGTACCTGGGTGGAGGTAGGGTTTAAAGACGGCTAGTTATATAGTGAATCCGGGTGATATACCTCCGGGGCACAGGAGCGGAATCCCGTGGGTGAGAAAAGGATGCCTTTTTCGGTTGAGAGGGGTTATTGTTGTGAGAGAGGGACAATATGTGTTGGTTCTCTGGGCTAGAGATGAGGGAAGTGTCACGGGTTAGGCTTGGATTGTTTGTCGCACGTTTAATGTTGCTGATTGCTCTTCGTGTGTATGCGGCGCATGTTCAACATAGAGAACTACCTCAAACACAGGTGCTCGTGTTTGCCACGACAAAACGCAGCGTTCGGGAGGGGAGTGGGAGGGCAAGGGGGAAGCCTATCTTCCTCACCACAGGGACACCTTAAATGTAGAATACAACCATGGGACATTATCTGGTACAACAGGATTGATATAGTTCACTATGGACCACTCAGTGAAGTGGTCATTTTGTTATAGTTTCTTCCGACTCATTTCTCTATTATCCACTATGGACCACTCAGTGCAGTGATCATTTTGGCATAGCATCTCCCGCCTCATTTCTCCATATTTCACTATGCAACACTTAGTGATATGGTCATTTTGTCATGGTCTTATAGGCAATTTCACGATGATATGCTACAATTCCTTAATAAAACTGTGTCACATAAATCTGTCAGAAAATGGACAAGCTTAATAGCATGTAGGACGAGAAGACTTCTTTGTGCGGCATTTAGAAGTTGAAGGATTGAGGAAGGATAACACTACATGGATGAACAACTTCTTTATTACAGTGAGAGCAATGTTTCGGTGTAGGTTCCAACACTGTAATAAGGACGTTGTCCATGCATATACTGTTATCCTTCCTTAACAAGGGATGAAATATCAGAAAACGTCGCAAATCATTAACTGTGTCATACGTCCATGAATCCAATGTCTTATGAAATCAGTCTTCCCTGTTTCAGGCCCAATGAGAGGGACTTCGTTGAAGAAGGGGATGGTTCTCGATCCTTATCACACTGTAAGTATAACACGTGTTTATCTGCAGTGTAAAGGTAGCCAGGTTCGATCGCGTTAGCAATACCCAACTCCGTGGCCGCATAAGTGAATTTAACGTTTAGTGAACGACTGAGGTAATTTATTTTGTCATTTTAATTTCAATTTCTTACAACATTCGCACCTGCGTGTCAAACCAGCCGCTCCTCAGAAGTTGAAGTGGTGTGATTTGTTACAGTTATATATGGTCTTAGCGATAGAGCAGGCTCGGACACAATGGACTACGAGCGTCCACAACCGGCCGCCGGTAAGGAACATGTGTTGTGATCTATATAGACTGCCTACCCGGGTTAGACCGTGCGACTGGAGGTAGACGGGCGTCCACACTTATCGTGCGGAGGTGTGAAGAACCCAGTCTGACAACATGCAGCCTGCCTACCCCACACAATACTCTAACAGTTGATCCTATTTTGTCACGTAATTGTGAAGTATTTGTGATAACTCTCACAACAGCCTATCAATAAATTATACGCTATCTCATCTACTCACACGGGTTTTTCAAAGGTCTGATTATCAAGCTTGGAGCGTCCAAATCTCAGCTCAATTTCGATAAGCATTGTTAATGACACTAGTTGTCGGCGAACACTAGCGAAGCACGTACGCACACAGCGGAGGGATTTCCATCTCGCAGACGAAGAACTCTTTCAACAGGCGGAGGGATTTTGGCGATTCCCTCTGGGAACTCTTTCTCGAGACGGAAGTGTCAACGTTGCAACCAATATGATCAGCTGCGCGTCACGTGATCAGCGCCAAACTGTCAAAATCGCACAATTTGAAGAGCTCCGTCGACACCTCTGCTCACCAAGCTTTGTCAGCGGCAAGACTTTTTTGTTTTTGAAAACAAATTTCTGGAAGAGTAACACCTTTCCAAAAGAATGCGAGTTGTTGTGTTTGTCGACCACACGTGTATTACCCCAACTAGTGCAATATTACCAGACTTTGTCGGCTTGCAGCTGCGCAGCAAAGCCTAGTGATAAACCGCCCTCTTCTACCACCGCCCACTCCTAAACTCTCTGGCATTCCACGTGTGCAATGTGCAAAATTGCACACAACACAAACAGCTAATCCCATAGGGCTGCATATTATCTATTTAATCGATGATAACTGTCCCCCATCATCTTCTACATCACCTTGGGTAATAGCCACAGAAGCAGCAGCTTCAACATCATCTCTGATGTTGCACCTAGCTCTTGGTAATATTTCTGAAAACGTCGGTTCAGTCTAAAACTGATTGTTAAATAATTATTGAATATTTATTTTCAGTAACGGGCACCTGGTACCTTCCCCCCGGTAGTCACGCGCTGGTACCCCCTCCTGCTCACCAGTTTGCCAATCCGCTGAGTCTTTCCAACCCTCACTGTGAACGCCTCACCCTCAGGAACCCTCGCCCGTCCCCCTACAGTCATCCGTACCAAAGGCGCTCACCCCCTCACAGTAAGTGGACGTTTTCTCGCATGCACGCTATATCGTAAAGAAACGTATCTCTCTTAGCTGTTTTTAAATAAATACTTACCTTTCAGAGCACCAATATTTATCATGTTGTTTTACACCTGCTTATCCACAACACAAATATTTGATGGTAAAAATGAGAAAAGTAACCTTCCGACATGGGTGCTCCTATTGTTGGGTTTATGTAACTAGGTTTAAGGGGATGGCAACTATTCCAATGTGTCTGACGTTATCATCGACATGGCGGCTTTAACTTGGATTTTAGCATGCATAAAAACTTTTACTTCAGGAAACTCAAGAATTTATACTCAATTGAAACCGTTTCTTGATGTGTCTACAACTTTTACTTTTTGAATATACACCGTTACTTGAAGAAACCGAAAAAATGAGACATTAAATTGATACGTTAAATTGAGAAATCTCTGAGAACTCATATTTTTTTAGAAATAAACCTACACCTGCGGAATATATAGGAATGGATAAAGTTTTAGAATTATACTTTCACTTGAGGGATTTCAATGAATATAAAGAAATTGGGCGAAAAGTCCTATTTGATTAACCTCTAGTAAGTGAAGGATGTTACCTATACACATTTACTTGAAGAACTGTTACGTCCTCAGATAAAGATTCTATTTTATTAGTTTATTTGCTTGACAAACTTAGATCATTGGAGAAGGTCTTTCCTTAAGCGCTGGATCGGTTAGCACTCCCGAAATATAATAATAAAATAATATGTTTAATTGTCTTGAAGCTTTTAAAAGAAATATGAAAGTAAATATTTATGGTATTGATTACTTTTGCGCTAAATTTGACGTAAAAGAGTTCCAGATATAAATAATGTCAATTCTTTATTGATCAAATATTTTACATTCATCCATTGGTATTGTAATCAAATAACATCTTCTCTGTTTTAATCTAGTAATTTCGTGAATATATGAGGAAATACAGTTATTGATGCATTTCTTCAATAAAACCAAGCAAAATGAGTCTGTGTTTTTCTGGGTGAAAATGTATTTTGGGGTCATACCTTCAATTTTAAAAAAAACGTCCAAGAAGACGGGGATACTTTCAAACATGCAGAAATTCTGTTAGTTCTACAGGCAAATCTATTAAGACACAATCTTCTTAAATTCCCCATTAGGTTAATAGTCCCTTCTCACAATATGGATATACTTTCTCCTTCATGTAGCATGTGGGTTGTTGTTAAAACCACCACTAGTTAAAACGAATTAAACTATTCGAAATAAACGAAAAAGAAACTACACTTATATTATAAAGTAGCATTTTGGTTGTTGAAAAAACAGCACAAATAAAAACGAATTAAACTCATTCGAAATAAACGAAAAAGTAAGCACGCTTAACTATATAATGTAGCAATTGTGTTGTTGTAAAACTATGTTAAGTTAAAACGCTTTTCACTCATTCGAAATAAGCGAAAATGAAAGTATAAAAATCCATTTGATCAAAACAAACGTAATCAGAAAGTTACTTCTGAAAATAACTATAATTCTGACAATAATTAACAAAACAGTGCAAGGTCCAAGACATAACCTACAAATCTCAAATCATTACATCGAATTATCATTTCTTGTTTACATTGTTTTAGCAAATATGGCTACGCTCTGTGGTTCATCAAGAATAAATATTGCAGAATAATACAGAAAAGGACATGGATTTTTTTGTTTCTAGTCACAATGATATACCATTTTATCAATTATTTTACACAGAGGTGGAAATCAGTTTTTTCGTATATGTCGAGTAGGATTGAATATTCGGTTCACCTATCCCTCGCCCTTGACGAACCACTGGTCAGTTCTACTCCCAGTTTACGCTGACCATTGCAACAATGTTGACTGGGAAACATGAGTAGCACGCATCTTGAATGGACAACATTCTAATTTGGTTTATTTGAATGTGTGTCTTTGTGAGATATTTACTGTTTGGATTCGACAGTCATTCATGTTCCAAGTTTTCGTACGTGACCAGCAAGCAGCTGATTTCCCCCTCCCGCCAATACCAATATGGTCATTGCGTGATGTACGGCGGTAACTGTATCAATGGCATGGCGCTCTCCCGTCAACTGTCACCCAGCTACATTAATCTCAATCTGGGGAAACCTACGTCAGCCACGAAATACACTCAGCTAAAACAAAAATAGAAATATCGCGAATTTCAACACGTCAATTTATTTACTTCCCCACGGTGTTGGGCTGGTCATTCAATGAGCAAACGCCACAGTCGAGAGCTGACCATCACGTGACGGGGGTCCAGCCGAGCGTCAGTAACAATGTTACGCTTGACGGTGATACACACACGGCCAGGGGTCATCTGCCCGTCCCAGCCCCCTAGCTCTGTCCCACCCCTGAGTCACGTGGCCCTCTGACCGCGATGTCTCCGAGCAGGGAGAGCGTCGATGTCGTCACGACAAAGTCACGTCACTGTGTCGGTCACGACATCACTGTGGCAGTCGGGGGAGGGAACAACGTAACAGTTTCCGTCATGGACAACAATGGCCTCGTGACAGTCACGCCCGGACGCTTTGGACGTGACCGGGTTTAGTCACCGACCACGGTCATCGCGGTAACTGGTATCTGTGACCTAACCTCGTATAACATGTCAGTTAGCATTGGGTCACGGCATGCTGATGTCAAGAGAAACACTAACACAAACACACACGCACGCACACACACACACACACACACAATTGCTGTGAAAATTAATTATTTACGACATAAATAAGCTGACCATTAGGCATTACTTAATGGACTCGACTGGTATTATATACTGAATAAAAACGTTAAAAAGGTATATGAATCCTTTTAGGAATGTGTATGTTATTTCACCCCTCCCAACAATATAATCTCCGCGATCCTCTTTTCTGTGCCGTATTCGTTCAGATAGCTAGTTCAATAATCTATTAATATTCATTATTGGTTAATAACTTGCCGAGATTTTATGTAAGTAATGCTTAGTACTAAGAGTGAGTGTAATTATAGGAATATTTTGCTTTTGAGCTTTTGAAATTTATAATAACTTGGTCTATTGGGTTGTAAATACACACGCCCTCACCAACCAACGTGCTTGACTTGTAAAGGGTCACATGCATCGTTGAAATGGTAGTGTTATTCGTTTTGGTTTATAATCTGTATCTTTATGCATACTGACCTACAGACTGGCTGGAAATATTCCCAGGAACCTAATATTTCTATGGCAAAGAATGTAAGCTGTTATGTCATGTTTGGATAATGTCGTGTTTGTTCCATCGTCTTAAACTGTTATTGTAATCATTGGTGTTATTGTTATTTTATTATTATTGCAGGTAACTTCAGTCGAGATGTTAGCGCCAACCTTCCCATGTTGAACCTGACGGAGAACTGGGCCCACATGTCTGCAGCGGGGAGTCACGGGATGCTAGCGGGACAGAGCGCACCACCCCAGGGGCAATACGGGATGTGGATGAGCTCTGCTGTGGGCAACCTATCTCCCAATCAGAACTGTTCCATGCCTTACTTGAGGACAACCGCACCCTACTCCCTCCCAGGGTCCTCAACGCCCGTCACGAGCATCCCGTCCGTGCCCCCTACGGCCACCACGGTCGCCTCACAACCATCATTTGAGCACCCGTGCGATATATCCTCATATTCGTCAAGAGAGAACGCGCCACGGTCCAACTGGAGCCCCTTAACCCCTCCGCCATTATGACAGATTCAGGGATAGATACAACAAATACATTACTGTGATATAGGTCAAGTTCATGTGCCGGCACCCCACCCAGAAATAGCCAAACGTGGACGTCATATTCAACAACCGACGTGGTTATTGAAGGCACCGAATGGAAACACGCCGCCGCGTCGACTACGATTGTGCTTTAAGTGCCTGGTATAGTGTTCTTTAGGAAGTGACTATGTAATATGCAGGAAAGTTATCGTGTCATCAACAGCGATACCAGCCCCCGCCCACTCCATCGGTGTCAACTACGACGCATGTGTGACAATATTAGGCTGCCACACAGCCCTTTCATAAAGAGCTGTTAAAGACAGGGTAGGTGTGTGTGTTGGACGGGGAACCGTGCACGGCGAGTTAGATACCTCCAGTAAGGCAAAAGCCTGGCTACATTCCTCGTGAAGACTGCTGTGCAGTAGACAAAGTGATTGGTGTGGCGATCACACTGCGCTATGGAGCTCCGGTCAACCAGCCATTTGAACAGGTGTTCTTGGCAAACATATCGTTACGGCTGTTGTGTTGATATTCCGTTGCCGACAGCGAGAGACGAACCAGAGGGCAAATAGCGAGGGGCAGCCCTGGCACTGTCGCATTGCAGGGCAGAGTAATTAGGGAAGAAGGATAGACACCTCTGCTTCACACGCTGTCCTGCTAGCATTTGGACATGGCCTAGCGGAGACACTCCAGGCTAAAGCGTACTTAAATCAAGCACACTAACTCATTCCATCAGTTGAATGACAAACCTGAGACAAGCGAGGACCCATCATTCCACACATTTTTATTTAATTATAACCCTAGACTAGTCAAGCAGCTGACCGACCACGCTGCGCTTTGAGGGACCGGGCACAAGAGTCTCGAAGACACAACCCAAAGATTAAACTGTGCCTTATTTTATTAAACATGTTTGTGTATATTTTGTATATATGTTGAACTTGAATGGATTTATATTTAGATACAACGAAATAAAATTAAGTCTCTAGAGGAATGTTTTTTTTGTTTTGTTATATTTGGGGTTCAAGAGGTGTTAACTGGGTTGTATATCCATGGCGTGTCCCTCAGGGGGGTGTTTTCTACCCGTGTGTGCGTTATGGTGTCTACAACTGTTTGCGCACGTACCGTCTATTCACCCTGGTAGATTACTTGTTTACCCGGGCTTGAAGAAAGCTGTGGCTATCCTCACCCTACGTGGGGTTTCACTGTGGTTCCAGGTGTAGCGAGTTTGTCTTGAGAGCCGGGTAATTACCCCGCTTATGGAGAGTGCGACGACTTGACCGTGGCCTTAAGGTTAAGCGGGATGGACCTAGACGGTTCAGGAACACTGGGTGTGTTAGCACGGTGGGAGGGGGCGGGTCTCTACAGCTGGATCTCGGGTGACTCGGGGACACAGCGCCAGGCGTGGGGGTGGGAGCCGGGTGTGTGGTCTGTTTGTTATTCCGCGATGATACTGTTACTTTTGTCGTGCTATGCCTCAATAGAAAATAGATAGGGTCTTTTAACTTCTGCCTATGAATATTTACCAAGAGTTTGTGGGTCGTTGGGTGCGAATGTGACACCCCGACATTATAAATAACTACCTGCAGAGTATAATAGAGAACATTTCATGATGTGAACATTACACTTGAGAAAAACCTACAATATTAACGCCAGCCGAAGGGCATTCATGACAGCCGGTCGCCAGCGGACGATATGCAATAACCCCTCCATATAATCGCTCCGCTTATAACATAAGCTTACAAACTACACTTATAACCGTTTTTCCACATTCCACCTGTCCCAAAAAGGACATTATTTGATTATACCGCACAGACATAATACGAAACAAATGTTTAAAATATTTGAATAAAACACGATTGAAAATCTTTAAATATAATTTATACTTGCTTTAAAAATAAAATTACATCCAGGAAGTCAAGTTAATATCAATTACCACAGCACTGAGCATTTAAACGTAACTTACTGTTCCAACCTTTTAACAAATACTTAAATAGCAATCAACCCGTGTCTGTTATTACAGAATAAATACTAACAATATTGAAACATTGACAGTCGGCGCTCTACAAACGCCCTCTCCCCCCATCCCCTGACCCCCTTCCGCAGTCCTCACACACAGCTGAGCAACTATAAAGCTGAGACCTGTGGTGGAGTCTGTCAACATGGGAGAGAAAAGCCAAAACTCTCTAAAATCTAAAACATTCCCTTAAAAAGGATGCTAATTGTTAATGCAGAATCGGAAACAGATGCTATGATGAACTTCAGCTTTACTCCTTCATACAGTGAAGGTGTTTCATATCATTGGGAATTCCCTGTGTATAATCTAAAGGATTCTCATAAATAGGTGGTAATTACTAGTTCAGAATCCTTTGTGAACCTCACTATTTTACACAATGAAATCATTTTATATTATCAGGAATTACCTCTGTAATTTTTTAGAACATTTCCTTTAAAAAAAGCAGCTAAATATTAATACATAACAGATGCTCAATCCGAAACATGAGTCTCATTAACCTATTCAGACAATGACCTAATTTTCAGCAGATCCGAATTTTCTCGTGTGAAAGTGAAAATA
>VKKT01001118.1:128932-141092 GCA_008038995.1 Haliotis laevigata
ACTACTACTACTACTACTACTACTACTACTACTACTACTACTATTACTGTTACTACTACCACTATTACTCCTACTACTACTACTACTACTGTTACCACTACCACTACTACTACTACTACTACTACCGCTACTACTGCTACTACTACCACTAAGTACTACCGCTACTGCTACTAGCACTACTACTGTTGCTACCACTACTACTACTACTACTACTACTTCTACTACTACTAATACTGCCACTACTACTGCTACTACTACTACTACCACTACTTCGACTACTACCACTATTACTGCTACTACTACTACTACTACTGTTACCACTACCACTACTACTACTACCGCTATTACTGCTACTACTACCACTAAGAACTACCGCTACTGCTACTACCACTACTACTGTTGCTACTACTACTACTACTACCGCTTATACTGCTACTACTACTACTAACACTACTATTGCTACTACTGCTACTACAACTACTACTACTATTACAACTTCTTCTACTACTACTACTACTATTACAACTAGTACTACTACTATTACTGCTACCACTAGTATTAAGTACTACCACCACTACTACTATTACTACTACTACTACTACTACTTCTACTACTACTTTTACTACTATTACAACCACTTCWGCTACTACTACTACTATTACAACTACTACTACTACTACTACTACTACTACTACTACTACTACCACTAAGCACTACCGCTACTACTACTACCTGTACTACTGTTGCTACTACTGCTACTACTACTACTAGTACCGCTTCTACTGCTACTACTACTACTAACACTACTATTGCTACTACTGCTACTACTGCTACTACTACTACTATTACAACTACTACTACTACTACTTCTCCTGTTGTATTACAAGTGGTGGGGATGGTGGCGGTGTTGGCAGTTGTGAGTGTTTTGTGCTTTGTGGATGTATAATGTGTTTTTGCTATAACAGTACCTATCATAATTTTGGCAAATTGCATTTACAATTAGCCCTGCTTGATGTAAAAGACGTCTCAAACAACGTAAGACAATGTTCGTCGAGGCAGACAGTTCTCGCAAAAGGTATGAATTATAATTATGATTCCTGTTCTCGATAATCTAATTATCCATTATGAGTGGTTGTACTGGCATTGGGGCGGTTGGGTAGCTTAGTGCTCAAAGCGTTCGCTCATTACGCCGAAGACCCGGGTTCGATTTCCCATATGGGTACAATGTGCGAAACCCATTTCTGGTGTCCCCCGCCGTGATATTGCTGGAGTATTGCTAAATGCCGCGTTAAACTAAACTCACTCACTAGTACTGGCATACGTATTCGTACCTTATAAAAGTGATAATTGCATAATAATAATAATAACAGCAGTAACCGTTAATGACATCTGATGTTTTCATCACCTTACAGCGAAAGCAAACGTTTGAATTCTAACATATGAATCATGTCATACGACTACGTTGTTTTTTCTCAGTTGCAAAACAATAAAACTTTGCGAAGGGATTCCTACACCTCTGATACCAGGAAGAAGAAAAATGAGACCACTTCATTATGCCAGGTGCGTGACGAAAGATTGTGCAAACCACGCGACCTCCAAACAACGTCAAACGTGTTTGGAGGAGTGTTTGGATCTCAACTAGGAAGTTATCGAGATTTGGCTTTTTTCATCCCTGTCATATCCTGCTAGAACGTTAGCATCCACAATAATATAAAACGAGCTGATATACACAGGGTTTATACTGTGCATGTACATGTTACCAGCTGATATACACAGGGTTTATACTGTGCATGTACGTGTTACCAGCTGAGATACACAGGGTCTTCACTGTGCATATATGTGTTACCAGCTGATATACACAAGGTTTATACTGTGCATGTACATGTTACCAGCTGATATACACAGGGTTTATACTGTGCATGTACGTGTTACCAGCTGAGATACACAGGGTTTATATTGTACATGTACGTGTTACAATACCAGCTGAGATACACAGGGCCTTCATTGTGCGTGTACGTGTTACCAGCTGAGATACACAGGGCCTTCACTGTGCATGTACGTGTTACCAGCTGAATTTAACAGGGTCTCTACTGTACATGTTTGTGTTACCAGCTGAGGGGTGACAGGGCATATATGGTGTTTGAACATGTTACACTCTGTGGACACAGACGTACAGGTACAGAGCCTGCAGACACTGAATGGTGTGTAAATGCCCTCCAGACATCTCGGACACGCATGCACTCTGTGGACAGAGCCTGCAGACACTGAATGGAGAGTAAACGCTCTCCAGACATCTCGGACACGCATGCACTCTGTTGACACAGACGTACAGGTACAGAGCCTGCAGACACTGAATGGAGAGTAAACGCCCTCCAGACATCTCGGACACGCATACACTCCCTGGACACAGACGTACAGCTACAGAGCCTGAAGACACTGAATGGAGTGTAAACGCCATCCAGACATCTCAGACACGCATACAATCTGTGTACACAGACGTACAGCTACAGAGCCTGAAGACACTGAATGGAGTGTAAACGCCCTCCAGACATCTCAGACGCGCATACACTCCCTGGACACAGACGTACAGGTACAGAGCCTGCAGACACTGAATGGAGTGTAAACGCCCTCCAGACATCTCAGACACGCATACACTCTGTGGACACTGACTGACACGTACAGACCCTGCAGACACTGAATGGAGCGTAAACGCCCTCCAGCCATCACGGACACGCATACGCTCTGTGGACACTGACTGACTCGTACAGAGCCTGAAGACACTGACTGACACGTACAGAGCCTGAAGACACTGACTGACACGTACCCACTTGTTTTTCGGACGTTGGCTGACATGAATACATTGCTTGAAAGGATACTTACTTCGCTGGGGAGCCTTGTCGGGCATGAATGAAATCTGCCGACACGTACTAGACTTCATCTTTAAACCAACGAGGTTTAATTTAAGTTGAAAAAATTTGAAAAGAAATACACTGATATGTGCGTTACGCCACAGCAATGATGACGCGATGATCGACAATAGTTTAATATCATAAGAATGCTTGCAGTCAGCCTAAATGATTAATTTATACGGAAACTATGCATCGTGCTGTGCACGATGAAGCTGTGACGAAAGAATACTATCATTCAACTGCGTGGCAATATAAAACACGACAAATCTGTTAACAGATGCAGTCCCGTGGCCCACTGTTCAGGTGGGACTAAATGGTTTTATGTCGTTAACGCAATGTCAAGTAATGGGTAGAGCTGTAATTCATCGTAATGTTAATTTGCCCGTTGAAGTCGTCTCCGGAATCTCATTACACACTAGTGATGAAAGTGCTGAAGCGTATATACCAAAACATTTCCATTACATAAATGAATAGTATTTATTTTTCATCAACAGAATCCGTCATTAAAACGGTTGCGTGTCTATTGATGTCATCTTCTGGATGGCGGTCGTTTCTCACCTCAGATGAAACGATGTGATCATATTTCATGGTGCATCCAAACTTTAGAACAATAAGGTCCACGAATGCATCCCTTTCAAACAAACATTGAATGAGGTCACCGACTGTACGAGGAATACTTCCTCACTGCTGAGAGCTCGACGCTGGGTAGGAAGTAATATGTGTATGGGTGAGTTGGACCAATGAGAGGCGACAGGCGGGTTCCTCATACTACAATTACAAAAACAAGGGACTACAAAGGCATCTGTAGTCATATCTTTATTTATCAAAAAGAGGCTATTAAATTTGCATAAAGCTCCCAATGCAAATAAAATAAGGTAAATATGACATAAATTCATGGTCGAAGGCGCCTTTTCAAAACTGACCCATGAAAGCAATAAGATTTCATTTTATGACAAGAAGGCGGAGACACAGACATGAAGGTTTTTACAACATACTGTTCAGGTCCTAGTAACATACCGGCCAAACATTGGCTTTTCTGTCGTATTGAACACCATCACATGAGTGAATTGTATAGGTTAAAGGCGTTTGTGTTGGGCTTTCACCGCAGATCAGCACTCGGACAACGCCTCGTCGTTTTATATGTATTTGTGTTTAAATGAAAGGAGGCTTATAACCAAGGGTGTAACACGGCCGTCACAAAGAAAATCAGTTGGGGATTTGGACATGATGTTTATCAATGTTCTGATATCGCTCATTACAATCTCACCCGGATCGACACAACCTGGCGATCAATACGTCTTATCTAATCTACCCCTGGACCCTGTCGCGTTACACACGCACTCAACCAGGAGGTGTCAACATCTACTACACTGGCGTCACACCTATTTGTGAATTTCCCACGAGGTTGACTTCCACGAGGTTAGCAGGTTACCATTTTCAACCATTTACGCAGAGGCAACTGATCACAATTCGACTCAACCTGAGACTCAACCTGAGATTGCAAGGGGTCTGATACTCTTTCCTCGGAAGTGCATTTACTTCCCCGATAATCTAGTCTCCATATAGCATATTTTTGTAACCGTGTGCATAGCTATTTACATACACTAATACACTATAGCCCTCTTGTAACATCCGTGTCCATATACCGCTCTGGCATTGGCTGATACCTATTTGTGGGGCCATTGTTATCACATATAGTTTATGGCGTTGGAGAATTTCAGCCATGGTCGGGGGAAGGGTTGGGTTGGGAGTGGGGGGTGGGGTGGGGTTAAGGGGTGGAGGTAATAATTGTATTGAAATTACCCATACCTGTAACAGTATTTACGACATACAAGTCTGAATCCTGTTCATATTTCCCAACACAGGTTTCAATGTGTATTTGAGTTGTACCTCATTTCGTATCAATTAATCTGTGCAAATATTGCAATGGTTTTCAAGTTGACGAAGTTCTGCGTAGCCAGAAAAGAAAAAATGGTCTCTGGAGCAGAGATATATTGTGATTAAGAACATATTGCCTCATTATAGATCACTCAGATTCTGTAGAAAAACTGTTTCTGCTTCAAGCTTTTATTATCTGAATAGTCACAGTCTTCTCCAGGCACTTTGCTGTCATGGGAAGGTTTGATGCGGGACTGTTTGTTTCCTTTTTATTACTACCAACAACTGCTTTCGTTGGGTATGGAGCAATGTATTTCCACATCCAAGTTAGAATAATGTCTGTTATAGGGTAGCATACAATTTCATTTAAAACAATGTTGCATTTGTAATACATTGTATAGGTCAAGCTTCGGTTGGGTGGCAAGTGCATGCCTCTATCGTCTTACATTACATCAAGACCACCGAATGGGAATATTATCATTATTGTCTTAGAAACTTTTACCACTGTTTTTATATAATATTGCCATTTGTAATGCTATTGTATTTTTACTGACGTTTTATTTAGTACCGCCATTGTCACTCCTTTACGGTAGTGATAATATATGCCTTAGCAAAGGGGCAGTGGAATGAGTAGGGGTGCATTTTGTTCCAGAAGTCGTACATAGGATTGTCGTCCTTGGGAATCTTCGTACCATGCGGTATTGGGACCAACTTTGTCCCCAGTTCTTCTCACAGACCTTCGTGTCTTTGCGAGGATTAAAGATTTATCAAATATTATTTTTGAGGTGACCCCCGACTCGAAATGCTTCACAGTCATAATGTATTGTACTGTGAAGCATTTCGAGTCAGGGGGTCATCTCAAATTTTATATATTTTAAAAAAATCTTTAATGCGGGCAAAGACAAGAGAGCCTGTGGTCCTTCTGTCATCCATGCAGCTACCTGGTCCTGGATTCACATGTCCACGCTACACTCCAGCTGCACGCTCTGGCGCACAACTTCTCGCGTAGCGCCGGTGTCGATGGACTGGTCTACCCATTTTCCAGATTTGAACACAATCGAACTCATTTGGGATTACCCCCTAAGACGAGTGAGACAGTAAATGAATCAACCCCAGACCTTGCAAAACTTTGGCAAGCTCTGGTTGACCGATGGCGACGATATCCAGTAAGAGTGTTGCGAAAGGTTCTGCTGTCGGAGGAGACGTAGCGTTGTCGTCAATGCCACTATCGCAGGTCACAATCGNGTACAGAGCCTGAAGACACTGACTGACACGTACAGAGCCTGAAGACACTGACTGACACGTACCCACTTGTTTTTCGGACGTTGGCTGACATGAATACATTGCTTGAAAGGATACTTACTTCGCTGGGGAGCCTTGTCGGGCATGAATGAAATCTGCCGACACGTACTAGACTTCATCTTTAAACCAACGAGGTTTAATTTAAGTTGAAAAAATTTGAAAAGAAATACACTGATATGTGCGTTACGCCACAGCAATGATGACGCGATGATCGACAATAGTTTAATATCATAAGAATGCTTGCAGTCAGCCTAAATGATTAATTTATACGGAAACTATGCATCGTGCTGTGCACGATGAAGCTGTGACGAAAGAATACTATCATTCAACTGCGTGGCAATATAAAACACGACAAATCTGTTAACAGATGCAGTCCCGTGGCCCACTGTTCAGGTGGGACTAAATGGTTTTATGTCGTTAACGCAATGTCAAGTAATGGGTAGAGCTGTAATTCATCGTAATGTTAATTTGCCCGTTGAAGTCGTCTCCGGAATCTCATTACACACTAGTGATGAAAGTGCTGAAGCGTATATACCAAAACATTTCCATTACATAAATGAATAGTATTTATTTTTCATCAACAGAATCCGTCATTAAAACGGTTGCGTGTCTATTGATGTCATCTTCTGGATGGCGGTCGTTTCTCACCTCAGATGAAACGATGTGATCATATTTCATGGTGCATCCAAACTTTAGAACAATAAGGTCCACGAATGCATCCCTTTCAAACAAACATTGAATGAGGTCACCGACTGTACGAGGAATACTTCCTCACTGCTGAGAGCTCGACGCTGGGTAGGAAGTAATATGTGTATGGGTGAGTTGGACCAATGAGAGGCGACAGGCGGGTTCCTCATACTACAATTACAAAAACAAGGGACTACAAAGGCATCTGTAGTCATATCTTTATTTATCAAAAAGAGGCTATTAAATTTGCATAAAGCTCCCAATGCAAATAAAATAAGGTAAATATGACATAAATTCATGGTCGAAGGCGCCTTTTCAAAACTGACCCATGAAAGCAATAAGATTTCATTTTATGACAAGAAGGCGGAGACACAGACATGAAGGTTTTTACAACATACTGTTCAGGTCCTAGTAACATACCGGCCAAACATTGGCTTTTCTGTCGTATTGAACACCATCACATGAGTGAATTGTATAGGTTAAAGGCGTTTGTGTTGGGCTTTCACCGCAGATCAGCACTCGGACAACGCCTCGTCGTTTTATATGTATTTGTGTTTAAATGAAAGGAGGCTTATAACCAAGGGTGTAACACGGCCGTCACAAAGAAAATCAGTTGGGGATTTGGACATGATGTTTATCAATGTTCTGATATCGCTCATTACAATCTCACCCGGATCGACACAACCTGGCGATCAATACGTCTTATCTAATCTACCCCTGGACCCTGTCGCGTTACACACGCACTCAACCAGGAGGTGTCAACATCTACTACACTGGCGTCACACCTATTTGTGAATTTCCCACGAGGTTGACTTCCACGAGGTTAGCAGGTTACCATTTTCAACCATTTACGCAGAGGCAACTGATCACAATTCGACTCAACCTGAGACTCAACCTGAGATTGCAAGGGGTCTGATACTCTTTCCTCGGAAGTGCATTTACTTCCCCGATAATCTAGTCTCCATATAGCATATTTTTGTAACCGTGTGCATAGCTATTTACATACACTAATACACTATAGCCCTCTTGTAACATCCGTGTCCATATACCGCTCTGGCATTGGCTGATACCTATTTGTGGGGCCATTGTTATCACATATAGTTTATGGCGTTGGAGAATTTCAGCCATGGTCGGGGGAAGGGTTGGGTTGGGAGTGGGGGGTGGGGTGGGGTTAAGGGGTGGAGGTAATAATTGTATTGAAATTACCCATACCTGTAACAGTATTTACGACATACAAGTCTGAATCCTGTTCATATTTCCCAACACAGGTTTCAATGTGTATTTGAGTTGTACCTCATTTCGTATCAATTAATCTGTGCAAATATTGCAATGGTTTTCAAGTTGACGAAGTTCTGCGTAGCCAGAAAAGAAAAAATGGTCTCTGGAGCAGAGATATATTGTGATTAAGAACATATTGCCTCATTATAGATCACTCAGATTCTGTAGAAAAACTGTTTCTGCTTCAAGCTTTTATTATCTGAATAGTCACAGTCTTCTCCAGGCACTTTGCTGTCATGGGAAGGTTTGATGCGGGACTGTTTGTTTCCTTTTTATTACTACCAACAACTGCTTTCGTTGGGTATGGAGCAATGTATTTCCACATCCAAGTTAGAATAATGTCTGTTATAGGGTAGCATACAATTTCATTTAAAACAATGTTGCATTTGTAATACATTGTATAGGTCAAGCTTCGGTTGGGTGGCAAGTGCATGCCTCTATCGTCTTACATTACATCAAGACCACCGAATGGGAATATTATCATTATTGTCTTAGAAACTTTTACCACTGTTTTTATATAATATTGCCATTTGTAATGCTATTGTATTTTTACTGACGTTTTATTTAGTACCGCCATTGTCACTCCTTTACGGTAGTGATAATATATGCCTTAGCAAAGGGGCAGTGGAATGAGTAGGGGTGCATTTTGTTCCAGAAGTCGTACATAGGATTGTCGTCCTTGGGAATCTTCGTACCATGCGGTATTGGGACCAACTTTGTCCCCAGTTCTTCTCACAGACCTTCGTGTCTTTGCGAGGATTAAAGATTTATCAAATATTATTTTTGAGGTGACCCCCGACTCGAAATGCTTCACAGTCATAATGTATTGTACTGTGAAGCATTTCGAGTCAGGGGGTCATCTCAAATTTTATATATTTTAAAAAAATCTTTAATGCGGGCAAAGACAAGAGAGCCTGTGGTCCTTCTGTCATCCATGCAGCTACCTGGTCCTGGATTCACATGTCCACGCTACACTCCAGCTGCACGCTCTGGCGCACAACTTCTCGCGTAGCGCCGGTGTCGATGGACTGGTCTACCCATTTTCCAGATTTGAACACAATCGAACTCATTTGGGATTACCCCCTAAGACGAGTGAGACAGTAAATGAATCAACCCCAGACCTTGCAAAACTTTGGCAAGCTCTGGTTGACCGATGGCGACGATATCCAGTAAGAGTGTTGCGAAAGGTTCTGCTGTCGGAGGAGACGTAGCGTTGTCGTCAATGCCACTATCGCAGGTCACAATCGTTATTGACTTCTGTCCCAACAGTTCTAACAGTATTGAGTTCGCGTTGTGGGATCATGGAACATCATGCATTATGTTTCCAGAGTGGCACAGTATGGCTGTTAGGCTCTTGCAACCTTAACACGCGGTCCCGTCAACACATAGTATTTTCCCCAGTAAGTGCTGCCCAGTCGAACCTACCAAGAACGTTTCGGAGGATATGTAGACTCCTCAACACGGCAGCTTTCTCATTACCCAGACTGTCCTGTGTCCAGACTGTCCTGTGTCCAGACTGTCCTGTGTCCAGATTGTCTTGTGTCCAGACTGTCTTGTGTCCAGACTGTCCAGTGTCCAGACTGTCCTGTGTCATTTTCTGAGCGAGGTCAGAATATATGACATGTTTTTCCTGAATTTTATCATTCGTATAAACATCAAAAGTGGATAGAAAATTAAATGAGATAATGATTTCATTGGAATTATATAAAAGGCCGAGGCAGGTTTACTTGGTATTTCTGAAGCCATGTATGCATCTATGTCAATTATTTGTAAACGTTAATGATTTCCCTCCACATATTCAGAGTCTTATCATGGTAAAAAAAACGATCGAGCCACGCCGTTATGTAAGATCCTGTATCTTTGCCAACACAGGGCATCCGCTGACATTGCCTAATCTACATTTCATATTTGCTTTTTGATGCAAAATCACACATTGAAGGTTCCAAGTGGGAAGTGACCTGCCCTGAGCAGCAAACAGAAAGCATTCTGTTTCACTTTTCAGGCCAGCCGACTTTGGGCTGCTTTTCTTCTCAACATACTGGACAGCTCATTGATTTAGTGGTCGTTCAGAAACACCTTATCTTGAAAACAGAGCTGAGCCTGGCCGATTGGATATGACACTTCGCTAGGCTGACACAAATGGTTGTACTGACAGAATCAACATTGATAGTAGGCTAAATACATTATCCTTGGTTTATTTACAAACACTGAGGAGTGCCTTGTTTTCATCATGGTTCAAGAGAGGATCTTCATGCCACGTTTCAGATGAAGAGTTTTTCGTGCCCAATGTCTGTGGAAATGACTCGACAAGGAGATTCTGTTTATTTCTTCAGTGTGGAATATCCCTTGGCAATACATTCACGGTCGTCCAGGTAAAGGGGATTCATTAAGAGTTGTTGGGAATCTGTTCCGAGGAGGTCCTGGATGATAACCGTCCCCTTTCTTAATGAAAGAGGCTGAGTGACAAACAAAAAAGTACGAAACGAATGGCCGTGATATTATCCTCTTCTGATCAAAATGGGTTCTGAAGTTATCAACTGGAAATGCGAATACCTCAAGTTTAGTTGACGAGCAATTTCCTTAAAGACTCAGTACAGGAAAGTTACAGTAATTAATCGCTCAGGGAGGTCACTTTCAGTGATTTCAAACTTCATTCGAAACATACTAAATCATACGTTTTTCTTTTCAAACAAATTGAAAGGTTGTGATGGTGTTTTGAACAGACAACTGATTCTTGCAACCATTTCTGGCTCCTTTCTAACGGTGTTAGAACCTACATCTAAATGTCGCACTCACTGCAAGATAGTTATTCATCCGTGTATACAACGGTTGAAGGGTTGAGGTGGTATAATGAAATGCGATACATGACCCCGTTTATGTAAATACTGTTGACATGACTTAGGCATCTTCATTTCGAGCGCTGAACAGTTGTCAACTTACAAATTTCGTAAATAAGAATTTACCTTACAAATGTGGACTAAGAACCATATACACGTAATGTATTGACACTTAGTAAATAGACAAACACATTAACGAGTCCAGGCAAAAATGGTGGACGATAACATGAACAATGGCCCACGTCATCGGAATATGATGACACACAGACAGTGTCCCAAAGTAACGCGTCCTCGGCATAACAAAAAAGTTGATGGCGGGATCCATGGTTGAATCTACTCAGAATCCCCATAGTGTGGACCTGGATAAATACGTAAATATTATGGTGACGTCGCCACTTGATGAAATGTTACTTCAGGGATTATAAAACAGCTCCTATTGAATACTGGGACATGAATCAATGGACGTTAGATATTGTACAGCACGACTGGTTGGCTTGACATGTACCTTCTTGAAGCAGAAAGTATTGACATGGATTTCTTCAATATCACAGTAAACACACCATAACGTGTAAATGCAGACTAACGTACGCACGCACGCTTCCGGGTATTGCCATCTAATTCGAGAGCACATAGCTTGAAATATAGGTTTACTACTAGTTTTATTACATAACTTTCCAAGCGGAAGTTCCGGGACCACATGTCACAAAGTCCCTCCTTCTGCCAGAGAGCAATTCATATGATATAAAATACGCTACGATTAAACGATGAAAATTTGGCCCTAAGGATAAATGATACGAATAAGGAAAATTGTATACATTGATATAACTGAGTATGTGTGCATGATAAAATCGAGGTGTATGAGTTGGCCATGTCACGACTCATCCAATTTTTTATGTTGAAAGTAAGGCAATTGCAACGTCACCAGTTTGAATGGGAAGGATTATGAACCTTTGCCCTCACAGACGGTGTGTCGACACACAATGTCCAAGTGTGACAGCACACAATATCCCAGTGTGGCAACACACAATGTCCCAGTGTGACGACACACAATGTCCCAGTGTAACAACACACAATATCCCAGTGTGACAACACAACGTGCCGGTGTGGCGACACACGATGTCCCAGTGTGACAACACACAATGTCCCAGTGTGTCACCACACAATGCCCCAGTGTGACGACACACAATGTCCCAGTGTGACAACACACAATGTGCCGGTGTGACGACACACAATGTCCCGGTGTGTCAACACACAATGCCCCAGTGTGAC
>VKKT01001118.1:204794-224050 GCA_008038995.1 Haliotis laevigata
AAGTGTGGACTGATGGGGAAACTTAGAAGAGTGAGAGATGAAACTGGGCTCGTCGTCGCTTACAACAAGCATGTTGAAGTGTTGTATATGCCTCCCATGGAGTTTGTTTTGTTAAAGTGTGGACTGATGGGGAAACTTAGAAGAGTGAGAGATGAAACTGGGCTCGTCGTCGCTTATAACAAGCAAGTTGAAGTGTTGTAAAATGTGACTAATTGTTCACAACAAGGGTTAGGGACCACTAGCAACTAATGCTTACCCACCTTTCGGGTAAGGATGTAAGATGACAATTATTACTGTGTGCAGCAGGGTTCCTCTTTGTGCCTTTATTTTCGATAATTCCTGACACCACTTTCCCCCAGCTTAAAAAAAGACAACAAATCTCTTGTACTTCAACTACTCTGTATGATAACCTTCCGTATAGTAGTTCGTTGGTACAGTATGTTCACAATTCTGCCCTGATTTGCAAATACATACCCCAAATATTTGTATGAAACTAATTTGATCAACTGTTATTCCCTTGAAAGTCCAAATAGCTGTGTTTGTGATTCCTGTCTGTATTTACCAAGACAGAAAAGAATCACGATGGGAATTTCTAAATTTGAAACATGAATGCATTAAGCAATAACTACACATTATCATCACAGTTCCAACAAGAACATATTCCTTCACGTTTTGCAACAAGGTGGACATGTTTAAGGTTTAGACAAATGCAATAACATGATAATATCGACGCTGTTCTGTCAGTTGCAAGAAAAAATGTCACTTGCTGGTGCTGTATTAAATGTCATTAGTGCATACGGTCGATATGCGGCGTTTTAGGCAGGGACGGATACATCCTGAAAACACCCGAGGCACATCCAGTAAGCAGAGAATCCGTCGCCTCCAAAGGAAAGTGCCGCCATATAGCTGGAGTATTGCTGAGTGGGGCGTTAAACAACAAAACAACCAACCAACAACAACAGCCAACCAAAGGAAAGCATTAATAACTGCATATTTGAGAGGTAGGTTCAATGTCACAACAAGCCTGAGTGTTTAGGATGGTAGATGGGTTTGCACTGGAATGCCGTTATGCAGATAGCTCGTCCATGTCAGTGCTGTCAACACGAAGATCAGGTTACTGCAACACAAACATCCATGTAGTATAATACTTGTTCCGCCTGGCAATCACTGGCTTTTGTGTGCTCGAAGGTTTTGACGTCCTCTGTGTTAAACAAATATGTCAGTATTTGGAATGAAACGGTAACCGGTGTATCGAGATATATACATATATGATATGGTTATGAATTTAGGTGATATGAAATATTTTGCGAGTGACAAAGTGAAACAAAATATGCAAGTGTGCACTGTCTACCGTTTCCATTGCCCGCAAGACAACAGTGCAGTGAAAATGTGACTGTATCTCTGTACAAACTCTCGGTCTTCGCATATGTCCTGCCCTGTACCCTTATGCACTTATGTATTTGATGAATGGTATGCGAGCATATGTGCGATGTGTAGTTGCACTAAATTCGATAGATCATGCCTTTGAGGGGGGCGTGTTCTCTGTAGTTGTGTTACAGGTTTATGCAGTCACAGCCACTTCTCCGTTTACTGATTCGGTTAGGGTTCAAACCCCGAGCATTTTTTAAGTTCCAGAACTCACACTGACTAGGTCACATAAATACAGATGAGTACCTGGACAAGAATTTACATTATTTGTATCTCATGTCAGTCATTTTGACATTGTGGGTCATATTTGTGAATGTTTCGAAATTATATTCATTTTAAAATAACATTTTTCAAGCTATTCAGGGAACGTCAATTAAACATGTATTTAGCACGGAACCAGTCCACTTTACATCTTGGCATAAACCTGAATACTGAAGGAAAGAACGGAAACAAATCTATTATGATAGTCTGCATTGCTTAACATTCACTAGTACAGTTACTACAGCTACTTGTGGTACAGGTTACGTAGTTGATCAATGGTATGCGAGCTTATGTGCGATGTGTAGTTGCACTGAATTCGATAGATCGTGCCTTTGAGGGGGACTTGTGGTACAGTTACATTACAGGTAGAGTACATGATCAGCAACACAACAAACGGGAGAGATGACCGTGGACAACCATATGCTGCAGGAAGTAGATTTCTTGACACAGGAATCAGGAAATGATTGCTCGTCATCAAATTTTAGTAGACTGATCTCACATTCCATTCAGTCAAGGGTTCTTACAGTTCTTTCTCTGAGAACACAACTGATGGCATTTAACCTAGTAACTGTCCTTGAAATATTCTCCGATAGAGGGGCAAATATTAAACTCTGACTTTCGCAAAGGGGCTATAATGTCATGAATGAGTGAGTGAGTACGCTGTGCAACGACACACAACGCGGTTCCCGGTCCAACGTGGTATACCGAATACAGGCCATACAGTAAGCGATGTCTCATAGTATGACCATTCCATCCCCATCTTTTGTCTGCTATTACGAAATGCATAAGGTACCTCCAGTTCTCTAACACGCTCTTGGAACCCATCTAATGTAACCCTATCCAATGTAACAAAACGACTTAAGATATATTGATTGACAGCATAACATAACGACACTGTTAATACTCAAATTAATGGTGTTATACCTCTCACCTAATCTGATTCTGTCGCTATAGTACCACTAATTTGTAACTGTGGGGAGCCAAAGTCCGAAATAATTGACATCGCATGAGAAAATCTTTTGACAGAATAATGCAGCTCAGAAACACACCAGGATAACAATTAGCATTAGCGTGGGATTTATGACTGACACCACGGCAATTACAACTGCCGGGAAGAACAAACTGGAGCTTCACATACAGGAAGGTAAAGAGAACGTGTAGATTGAAGTGAATGTGTAAACCGTAGAGGAAGGTAAATAGAATATGTAGATCGCAGAGGAAGGTAGGGAGAACGTGTAAGACCGCAGAGGAAGCTGAAACGAATGTGTAGACCGTACAGGAAGGTAAAGAGATTGTGTAGACCGTAGAGGAAGGTAAAGAGAATGTGTAGACCGTAGAGGAAGGTAAAGGGAATTGGTGGACCGTAGAGGAAGCTGAAGTGAATGTGTAGACCGTAGAGGAAGGTAAAGAGAATGTGTAGACCGCAGAGGAAGGTGAAGAGAACGTGTAGACCGTAGAGGAAGGTAAAGAAAATGTGGAGACCGTAGAGGAAGGTGAAGAGAACGTGTAGACCGTATAGGAAGCTGAAACGAATGTGTAGACCGTACAGGAAGGTAAAGAGATTGTGGAGACCGTAGAGGAAGGTAACGAGAATGCGTAGACCGTAGAGGAAGGTAAAGAGAATGTGTAGACCGTAGAGGAAGGTAAGGACAACGTGTAGACCGCAGAGGAAGCTGAGGTGAATGAGTGTCGGACACGGGTACAGACATGGCACGTGTATTTTCCAGATGATGGACATAGCCATAAATAATGATCGAGGTGTCATAACTTTAAATACAAATATATGACCAGTAAAACAGATAGCCTTAAGCTGTGTCCGAATGGAGCTGTGAATTTGACCCTTAGCCTGTTGAAAACAGTGTAACATGGTCCGTTTGTTTCACAACTTACCACACCAATCCCCGACATACCACATGTGCCGGGACCCGTGAAGATCAAGGTTAGATTTTGTCTTCAGCAACTTATGCGTGTCGTAAGTGGCGGGGATCGGGACCTCCGGTTGACACATGTCATCGCATCCCAATTGCGTATATCGATGCTTATGCTGTTGATCACTGGATTGTCTGGTCCAGACACGATTATTTACGGAGCGTCGCCATATAGCTGGAATATTGCTGAATGCGGCGTTAAACAAGAAACAAACAAATTAAAATGTCACCCGTTTCCTTTTGTACAGTGCTATTCTGCACTTTCTTGAGAACTTGTAAACCTTCAGAAGATGATATTGCTACATGTAAATAACACTGTTTTTAATATTAAAAGTAAAATAAACAGAACATTTATTCCTTGACATTCCATATCAACGTCTAAAAGGAAGCAATGTGCTCTCAGTTTGTGATTATTTGAGTATTACAAATGTAAACCGTAATCTGTTCCGGAACTGTGATAATTCTACAAAAGTATACACTGTCTTGGGTAAGAATCGTTTAGTAAAATATATTATCTGTTCTATACCAAAATATGGAACACATGTAATGAGGGTTATTCCACTAAAACACTGTTCCCCGGACTGAGGTCATGAAAAGGGTTGGTTTAAAGATTTGATTACATTATTGGTTCTTTTCACAGACAAAATGTGTGTTTGAAGTCTGAATCAGTGACCAAAAACATATATTAGGACTAACAAAAATCAATTGCACCAGATATCCGTCTTTTGACAACACTGTTTTGAAGTAACTCAGTCCCGGGACGGTCAGAAGCTCACAGAGTGTGTGATTACAGTGATTCCACCTTATGTGGTGTACAATGGCATGTCATCTCACTGGGGGACGTCTTTATGTTATTCACAATGTGACCACTGGGTGGCCGAATTCGATCGGACGCATTCCAGACAAAAGCTCGGCGCAAGAAGCCAAACACAACACAAGACATCACAAGAGAGGTGAATTATTGTCTTTGTTCAGATGAAATCCGTCGTCCTGGAGATATAATCACGTGAGCTAAACAAACATTATTTACTCAATTAAGAGAGATTATGTTCATGCACCGTGGTCGTTAGTCTATATATCCCCGGTAATTGACCACTGGTGGCAGCTAAACGGACAGTTATCCTTCATGACAAACACGCTTTATACAAATTATGTCGACCTCTAATGCTCGTTAAGCTGGACACATATGTTCCATCTGTTATTAATCTATTATTATATCTATTTTGCCCTTACACCATTATATTAAATCGGTACAATCGTCAGTTCAACTTTAAATTGTGCCAGTATGATTTTAGTACTATGTGCTTCATAACTTTATTTTGTGAATACACAATGTCATTTTAGAAAGTGGGCAAATGTTACATACGAGTTACACCAGTCTAAGTAAACTTAGGCTCAGTATTAGTCTTATAACTGTTCAATTGGTCAAAGTTCAAACGATACGTACGAATGTTAACTTCGCCATTTGGTAAGCAGTGTTCTGATTGGTCAATTCAAAAGGTTAGCTGACACGACCATCTACTAGGGTTTGTTAGACTCAGTATAACAGCGTAACGAATAATACTGAGCATACTTTTACTGGAATTATACATGTTATATTTTGGATTGTACTTTCTCAGTAACGTACATATGCTAGTACTTTTGTTGGGACGGCTCACACGGCCGAAAGCTATGAACACTCAATGACACTTTAGAAAGTGGCCAAATGGGAGCCGTACCAACTTACACTTAGCAAAGGGGTACACAAAGTCCGTGGTCAAGACTACCAGTTGTCCGACTTCCACTTGTGTTCTGGCGATTAGGTGCCTGACTCTGAGAGTGTGGGTTCGAATCCTGGATGGGACTCAACCAAACAGAAGTACTAGCACCTGTATTTTACTCAGTAAGTGTAATCGCAAATATAACACATATTAAACTATATTTAGATTCGATATGACTAAAACGAATTGGATGTTTGTCACATGTTACCAAACCATTAAAACCTTTCAAGTCGGGACACAATACAACCGGAATAGTCAGGACACAATACACCGAAATAGTCAGGACACAATACACCGAAATAGTCAGGACACAATAAACCGGAATAGTCAGGACACAATAAACCGGACTAGTCAGGACACAATAAACCGGACTAGTCAGGACACAGTGAACCGGAATAGCCAGGACACAATGAACCGGAATAGTCAGGACACAATAAACCGGAATAGTCAGGACACAATAAACCGAAAGGGTCAGGACACAATAAACCGGAATAGTCAGGACACAATAAACCGAAAGAGTCAGGACACAATAAACCGGAATAGCCAGAACACAATAAACTGGAATAGCCAGGACACAATAAACCGGAATAGCCAGGACACAATAAACCGGAATAGCCAGGACACAATAAACCGAAATAGTCAGGCCACAATACAACCGGAATAGTCAGGACACAATAAACCGGAATAGTTATGACACAATAAACCGAAAGAGTTGGGTCACAATAAACCGAAATAGTTATGACACAATAAACCGAAAGAGTCGGTGCGACGTTTCGATACAAGTTCCTTTGTATTATTGTCAAGGAATGTTACATTAAGTGGAGGGGATGTGTGTATATACATTGTCAACATTACAACATGATTAACATACTTGGCTCGGCAGTAAGCTGATACAGCCAGTGAGTTAACAAAGGGAAAGGCCTGGAAATCAAAGATATTGTCAGGATACTGAAATAGTCAGGACACCATAGACCGAAATAGCCAGTACGCAAAATACTGAAATAGTCAGGACACCATAGACCGAAATAGCCAGTACGCAAAATACTGAAATAGTCAGGACACCATAGACGGAAATAGTCAGTACGCAAAATACTGAAATAATTGGTAACAAAATTCTACAATTGTGTTTGCACATGAATACAGCCAACATGTTCCTTTAATTCTGTTCATATAACATAGACATAAAACCATTGAAGAGAAACAAGAGTTAACAGTGAGTGGCTACCCTTCATCGAAAGCCTTTTCGGATATACATGTACATGCACTCATCCTCATAAAAAGAAACCTTCTTCTCAATCATTCCTAACAGCTGCGTGAGAGAATAGTTACTAAAAATTTGTGTCTTCATAACGGTTGCAACTGTTGGAGTAACGCTCCATAAACCAGCTGGAGTTGGCCTTCCTACTCAGTGGGCAACAACGAGCTGAGAGGCTACAGTCAGGAGGAGACAACTCAAAATAGAAATTTCCGTTGCTACACCTGAAAACAAAACACATAATTAAAATCATTAGAATATATTCCATCATCTGACATAAAACAGAAAAAGATAATATGTAAATAAAAGTGATAAGCACTCTTTGGGTGCAAGACATTCATCATGAATGTAAGCTGACCTGATGAGCAGAAGGCAGAGTGAAGTGATTTCGAGGCTGTGATGAGATCCTCCGTCAACTTACTGCCATCACACACCGGGTCCGTTGTTTCTGTCACAGCCTCCAGGCAACGCAACAATGCCGTCAGCGATCTTTAAAACAAAGAGAACATTGGCATGATTGTTTCAATCAGTGTGAAAGGATATATATTCTCCTGGGTGCTCTTTCCATAACTTCACCTATGTAAATAGTTGTGGGCGATATTCGTAAAACATATTCGTAAGGAGTTCTTCTAATGTGTGTGGTGTCATAAGATGTGTCTTTCAGGAGTGGTGGTCAGAAGTAACGTAAAGATCTAACACGTCCCGATTCCTTGCAGAGCTGTCCCTCTAATGGAGCTGGCCCATCTGTCAGATTTCTGAAACAGCATCACTGACAAGACAAAGTGCAAGACAAAGTCGACCTACAAAACAACAATTTCTGAAAGTGATCAGTAAATAACTAATGATGTTGATACCATTAATAACGACCGAATCTCTTTCTGTGATGTGTCAGACAGACAACGAGTCAGACATTTAATGTTCAGTGCAAGACGCTGGAAACTCAGTATGGCAAACTTGTTGATAGACAGTAGATTGTGGGAGAATGGTCTCCGTCCTAATTCCTCTGAATTGAGACCAGTCCGTTAACGACTCACGTTATTCACCTCCAAACAATATATAGAATTAATTTGTCACTGTTTTTTATTACAAGGAACGAGACTAGGAATCAAAATGTTCATATGGAAGATCGGTTTCTAAGTGTCTTTCTGGAGATGTTAGGAACCAGGAAGCGTTGGAACATGTTGCTAAGATAAACATTCAGCTCCCAACCACAATCGAGTGAGAACGGGGACATGGTAGCGGATACAAGACCAGGGATACAGTGGTGTCATATTGAAACACACAAGACACGAATAGCTGCATGTATTTAGCAACACTAAGCCAGACCGGTTCGGCCCATGAAATTGAAGCCATACACCAACGGCTGGGAACATTACCAGACTGGTCCCTGAACCACGGCCTTCTGGCACAAAACCCTGGGTAATTCAGGAAGAGAACATACAGAAATATACATGAGAAAGATCAACTTATCTCTCTGCTGTACTATATACACAATTGTGACATCGATTTGTCGTTATTTAACTGCAGGTATAGCTGTCACAATGTCTAAGTTCCCTATCCAAATCTTCACCGCACACATGATTCACTTCCTGAGACAAAAGCCTTCAAAAGTGTTCGTATAACAATATTAGTCAGTCATCGCATTTTTCATAACGGGAGTAAACAAGGAAAGCCTCTAAGAAGGAGGCACTTGTGTAAATTAAGAAATTTAGTGAGGAGGAAGCTGATTTCAAGAGCATCACAATGATCATACATGTACCTCCGTCTATTAGAGACTTGCATTGCAAATACGGTACTCTCATCTCCAGTAGTGAGTGAGTGAGTGAGTTTAGTTTTACGCCGCACTCAGCAATATCCCAGCTATATGGCGGCGGTCTGTAAATAATCGAATCTGTTCATCTCCAGTATATGACATTTCCTATCAGAGGTCTTTGTCATGTGTAACCATGTCTGGAAGTACTAGGGGACGGAGGAAACATGGTCATATATAGTGCATGTATAACATGTACGCTCAGCGCTCAGCACTGGCGGTACTGTTAATGAACACGCCTTTCGAACCGATTCTGGGTTCGGCCACTCACTGAATTCCAGGAAATGGCTAATGGGTGCAAGTAAAATGGAATGGATTTTCCGATTCTGCAATTCGAAATTATGCACTGAACTATACTAGGCACAACAAATAAAGAAACCCCTTGACTTTGCGAAGTATGTATAATATAATTAGCACAACCGTACGGTAAGAATGTCAGAGATACTTAATAACGAGCGTGTCCACCATGAGCTGCAATACATGCACGATACCTTGCAGGTATGCTGGACACCAACTGCTGAATTGTCGCCCTTGGAATCAAGTGCCACTTTTGCTGCAGTGCTCTACCTAATACATCAAGATTTGCTGGTGCAGGATCACTGAGACGCACTCGATGCCCCAACACATCCCACAGATGTTCGATAACGGATAGATCTGGTAATTTAGCCGGCCGGGCAAAGTTGTAACACCTTGTTGTTGCAAGAAGTTCACAGCAACACGAGTTCTGTGAGGACGTGCATTATCGTCTTTAAGGTTCCGACCTGCCCTGTGAGCCATTTGAACCACGTGAGGCCGTAAGATCTCGTCCATATACCGCTGGCCTGTATCATTACCCCGTACAAGAATGAAATCAGTCCTCCTATTGAAAGAAATTCCTCCCCAGACCATAAAAGAGCCGCCTCCATAAGAATCGTGTCCCCGTACCGTGGGTCTCACATAACGCTCTCCTCGGCGTCGCCACACACGCAATCGTCCATCCGTGAATCGCAAATGAAAGCGGGATTCATCACTAAACATCACATGTCGCMATTGCCGGTTCCCCCACCTCTGACGTTGCTGAGCCCACTGATAACGAAGACGTCTGTGGTTAGCCTTTGAAAAGACCTCTGCTACGGAGCCTGTTTCGTACGGTAAACTTCGAAATTCGTGTTTCTGTGCCTCTGAAGAATTCCATCTTCAAATCCGGGGCTGTGACAAATCGATTCCTCAGAGCTATAGTTCTCAGGAAGTTGTCTTGTCTTGGGGATGGTGTTAGGGCGTCTTCCTCGACCGGTCCTCGTTTTAACTCCCCCTGTCTGACGGTTGATGCGACGGGGAAAAGCCTTTTGACTTCCCGAAGAACCGGGCAACACTATTCTGAGGTTGTCAACCCTCTATCATACCAATGACCTGCCATTTCCGTGCGTTTTCAGGTACTGTCGAGGTGGCATTTTCACAAGAGATATTGGGACACGCTTACTGTCAGTTTTACAGCCCAGAATGCACGTGTGGTGCATGATGCACGCGTATCATGTAAAGGTAACATGGTGCTGACTGTGATGTCAGCCGTAAGTGATTTCCGATCTGGGTGCGAATGCAATCAGCTTGCAGTTTTTATGTAGCATTGCTTCAACTATAAATTCCACCTGGGGGTTCCCTTATTTCTTGTGCCTAGTATAGTAAAAGTGTGCTCTGTTACGTGTAAAAGTGTTTTGAATTGAAAGTGTATCAGTTTATAAACGTTTTAGATCAGTACAAACATAGAATGTGTTTAACTTGAAGATGTATCGTAGCGCTAGGACTGTTGTACCTCCTATACTGTAACAGACGTACGACAGTCGTAGCGCTACGAAAGCTTGGTGAAACGGGGTCCTGATCCCATGAATATTGTGAATATTCGAGTCTACATTTTCTGAAGACTTTATACAAAAATAGATATTTGCTTTGTTTCAACTGTTACCAATCTTTATTACAGTACTCACAAGGCCACGGGCCTATAGTACACTAGTAATACAATATAAGCAATTCATAGAGCATATATGATATGAGCATATACCTATTTACATTGAATCATTATTTCAACTGTTAATGCATAAGATAATCTTAATCGAAAGACTTGGGTCTTGAATAAAGTTCAGCAGGAGATTACATCAGAAAATGGTTGGATTGTAACTACTGTTCACTCCCTTAGTTCAGTATGTACGACTCCATATACATTCAAACTGTAATCACACAAATAGTGTATGTAGTAACTTCTTTGAGTGTCATTTATAAGGTATCAAGGTATATACTGTCACTGGCGGGGTCTTAGTACTATATAAAAGGAAATAGATGTAACAAGGTCAACACACCAGGTTCGTTTCAGGGCGAGTTCAACAATACTCACTGTATGTATCTCATTTAAAGTTGCACACCTTTCAAGCCAATAGATTTACCTACAAAATGAGACATACAGCACAAAAATCGATGCATTACTTTGGGAGCTAGGGTCTTCGGAAGCTCGAAAAAGAGCAAGGGAGCTCAAGGCTAAAAGTAAATTATGTCTCATCAAATCGCTGGCTCTTGTCAGTGCGGGGCAGGTTAATGCCAAGGTCGTCAATGGCGAACGGACACGACACAATTCTGTTTGCGATGAATAAATGTACGTAAACTCATTATGACAGTGAGATGTAAGTGTCTCCGAAAGAATGGCGACTAGCGCGATGACAGGCGCTATCAGTTCAACATGTTTTGATGCATGTCGTTTGTGTATACTGTGAAATAAACAAGACAATGGGTGAGTTACCGCTACAGATTCTGAGCAGGGCTTTTGGCTCGGAATCGAGAAATAACGATTTTTCGAGCTTCCAAGACCCTAGCTCCCAAAGTAATGCATCAAATTTTGTGCTGTATGTCTCATTTTGTAGGTAAATCTATTGGCTTGAAATGTGTGCATACTTTAAATGGATAAATACAGTGAGTATTTATGAATTCACTCTGAAACGAACCTGGTGTTTTGACAACGTTAAATCCCTTTCCTTTTAAATAGTACAAAGACCCCGTCAGTGACAATATATACCTTGATGGCAGTTTTTAGAGTTTCAAGCCCTGTGGTTCAGTGTATGTTGTCGTAATTCATCTTTCTTTAATATATACTAACTTACTTATTAAAAGAATATAAGTGCAATGTGTATGATTAGGATTGGTGCACTAATCACTCTGCATTGATCTTTGCTCCAATTGTTAAAATGTCGAGACCCCAAGAGAAGATAAATCTAACTTACTTGCACGTGGAGGAGCTATCACTGATGTCCGCCTTGTTAAAATTGATCTCACATTGGCATGTGGACGTAAGAGCTGTAATAGAGCACAGTCTAAATTACAATTGTGCGTGCAAAGGCGTCACCAGATGTATTGTGTGAGACAAGGCTCAGTTTCCTGTTGACTCTCATTGTCAGAAAATCGAACTAATTTGTCAACGTCAACATGAGCATAATGATAATACTGAACACGAACATAACGTCGATGCCTGATTCGACTCCAGATACAGCTGTTTAAAAGCAAGGTGTCAATATATTTTCATTAAAATCTATATCATCTCATTAGAGACGATGTCAGTCGTCCCCGGGTGACGTTACGTCAACAAGACAACATGTTGTTAACGATACATAACGTGAGGATGAAGCGTAATGGTGTGGGGTGTCATCAAAATTCATGTCAGAGTCATAGTTGACGGCAATTTGAATTCTATAACACTCCCGAGTTGCCAATTAGGCAAAAAGGCAGTTGCCTACACACAATTATAATATTTTAAAAATATAGTGAATTTTGTGGCTGTTCACAAATGTGAGAATAAGGGGAAACTACTCTACACTTCATGAGCACTTAGAGGGAACGCCTGGTTACGTAATGCAAACAATTTCCCCATTGATTTGGGGAAACCTCAATGCTGTATGCGTAAACGTATACTATATATGTAACATGCTGGACTTTTCTCGAACTGATATGCATACCTATGTCCGACATTACAGCAATACTTACGACACACGGTTGGGCCAATATCAGTCAATGTCGACTGTACAATTTGGCCGATAGATGTTTTGGTCGATGCCGAGCCGCAACCGCTGGTAACAGACACCAGAATGCATGAAGTTAGCTTCTTCGTCTGGCTGGAATTGAAGGGAGAAATATGGGTCACATTATGTTGGTTTTAGTTTGTGTTTAATGTCAGGAGTGTTTTGAATCATGTATTAGCTTTTTTTATGTAATATCTGTCGTTTTCCAATGTCTGGCTTCTAGTGATTTGTTTTGTAAGTTGTTTATAATGTCTGGTAGTCTTATGAATCATGTATTAAGTTGATTTTATTATCTAGCTTCTCATGAATAAAAAATCAAGTTCCTTTTAATGTCTAGCCTCTTATGAATCAGGTATAATTTGTTTTAATGTCCGGCTTCGTATGAATCGTTTATTAAAGAGTTTGTAATGCATGGTCGTCTTATGAATCACGTATATTGTTTTTAATATTAACCATTTATTCATTTTGCAAATGGTATTCCGTAAAGAGGACGATTGTTTACTCTATGAATAATAACAATGAAATACTACTACAACTATCCCATTGTAATACACTCTTCACAAAAAGAAACGCGGAGGTGATTTTGAGAAGATTGGACTCATGTAGCCGCAGCTAAAACATGACTATTTCTTTCACAACCGTCATCTTGGTGTGATTGTAAACAGCTTCAGCGTCAAAACGCTGTCATTTTAACCTTTCCTCTTGGTTTGGAAGCATTTGAAGAAATATTCGCCATACGTCTCTAAGAAAACGTGCAAAGCAAAATGCACGTGTGCAAGTAAGCGGAAAAGCATGCGGTATCGACCACTACAACAAGGCAGGCGTTGTGTTAATTTTGTCATTCTTTTTTGCCTCAAAAAGAGGAAATCATCATGCAACAACTGAGGGCCGCCCTGAAGCTGGGTAGTCGCAGTCTGCAGTTGTCTGACATTTCATCGTCCATCAGAGCACCATGTCTCCCCTTTGGGATCGTTTCCTGCAAACCAGATTGCCCGAGAAGCGGCCGTCCAAGAGTTACCATCCAAGCCCAGGACCGCAACATCCGGGTTGCTCACTTGCGTCATCGTCTTGCCACATACGTGCACAACGCATCTGTGGTTTGAGAAGAATTTCCGACCAAACTGTCAGGAATCCCTTGTGTGAAGTGGGAATTCGACCAAGAAGGCTTGTTTTGAGAGACTTCCATTGGCACAATCGCTTGCAGTGGTGTCGTAGAGTCCGGCACTGGAACCTTAGAAACTGAGGAGAGTCTGGTTCAGTGATGAATCACGATTTCTTCTTCACGTTTTGCTCCTAATTGCATTCGGCAGGTCGACAGATTCAGTGGAGGCAGTGCCATGGTGCGATATCCAGCACACAAAGATCTGATTTAGTCATGCTTCAGGGGATTTGACAGCAAATCGGTAGATCAAGGAAATCCTTACACGTCACATGCCTCAGATTATGGACCGACAGAGGGAGTTGTTCCAGCATGAAAACGCTACTTCACATACGTCACGGTCCGCTATTTTGCCAGTTCTAACGTCAATGTCTCGCCATGGCCATCCCGATCACCAGATCTAAACCCGACAGAACACATATAGGTTTTAATCGATCGACGTGTACGGCAACGTCTAAACACGCCCCAGATACTTCCACAACTGACCATCGCATTGCAGGACTTTGACGCCATGTTGTGGACTCAAGTACACAGAAACAAAACAATAAAGGCTGTTCTTGTGTTGGCGAAGTCTTTGTTTATAGATGTGTGAATTACACCAATTTATCATTGAAAATACATGAATAAATTGCTCTTAAACTAAGGCAATAAATTGTACTAAAATGGTCTATATGCGTTTCTCTTTTTAAAGACTGTACCATCAGTGTCATGATATATTTTGACCCATGATATACTGTGAGCCACGATGAACTGTGAACCATAATACATTGTGAGGCATGATACACTGTGAGTCATGATACATTGTGAGGCATGATACACTGTGAGTCATGATACATTCTGAGTCACGATACACAGTGAGCCATGATACACTGTGAGCCATGATCCACTGTGAGTCATGATACATTGTGAGCCATGATACAGTGTGAGCCATGATACACTGAGTCATGATACACCTTGAGCCATGAAACATTGTGAGTCATGATGCATTGTGAGCCACTGATACACTGTGAGTCATGGTACACCGTGAGCCATGAAGTATTGTGAGCCACTGTTACACTGTGACTGAAGATGCACCGTGAGTCATGATGCATTGTTATCCACTGATATACTGTGAGTCATGATGCACAGTGAGCCATGATACAGTGTGAGCCATGATGCACTGTGAGTCATGATACAGTGTGAGCCATGATGCACTGTGAGTCACAATACACAGTGAGACATGATGCATTGTGAGTCATGATGCACTGTGAGTCATGATACAGTGTGAGCCATGATGCACTGTGAGTCACAATACACAGTGAGCCATGATGCACTGTGAGTCATGATACAATGTGAGCCATGATGCACTGTGAGACATGATATATTGTGAGCCATGATACATTAAGAGCCTTGATAAGTGTGAGTCATGATACACTGTGAACCAAGAAGCACTGTAATTAATGATACACCGTGAGCCATGATACATTGTGAGCCATGATACAATGTGAGCCATGATGCATCGTGAGCCATGATACATTGTGAGTCATGATGCACTGTGAGTTATGATACATCGTGAGTCATGATACATTGTAAGCCAAGATGCACTGTGATTCATGATACACCGTGAGCCATGATACACCGTAAGCCGTGATACATTGTGGTCCATGATGCACTGTGAGCCATGATGCATTGTTAGTCATGATGCACTGTGATTCATGATACACTGTGAGTCATATATACTGTGAGCCATGATGCACTGTGAGCAAAGATGCACTGTGAGCCATGATACATTGTGAGTTATGATATAGTTGGAACCATGATGCACTGTAAGCCATGATACATTGTGAGCCATGATAATGAACCTCTTTTGATACTTCAGTTTTGCCAAGTCCATCGTATACACTAAAAATTCCCATAGAGTAATAAGCACTCGCTTGTGTTTGCATTGGGATATACAAGTGTTAAATTTGAGTAAGTATGATGTTGATACTATAGAGTTGGATACGAACGTGCACTTCATGGTGTTGTCACTGATGTCAGCCATGGTAAAGGCGGCCTCACATGCACAGCTCGATGTCCTGGCTGGGGGAACAGAATAATTCATATTTGTCTTTGTGATTTGTTACGACATTCAAGACTTAGTGAAGCTGCATGCATCATGTCACCATGTGAGGAACACATATATGTCTGTATTTAACATCTCATCTCAGCAGGGATGTCAGCAACGTCAACAAGGGTTACACCTGTGTACAGACGATGTTCCTTCAAAAAATAATTCAAATGTAACGCTACAAGCTACACAAACATCTGAGCCTGTTTCTGTGTAGAGGACGTTGAAGCGTTTTCTACAAATTTACAGTGTAAGAAAAACAGACTATATATTTGTGGCAAATGGTCAGATCTTATTCTTACTATGTTTAGACATCCTCATATAAGGCTTCAAATGGTTTTGAGATGGCAAAAGTTAAGGAAGGGACCTGGCGGCATGCCGTGACTTTCAATTCCGATGAACGTCACACTGAAAAACTGAAACCATGCAACTGCTATCTGGATAATGGTTATTGTATTTCTTCGCTTTCAATGTTACTATTTCCTTAACGTTACAATGTGTAAAGGATGCAATGCTTCAATGTTTATTATCAAAACGAGACCACAATTAACACATACGACATTCCGTTTGGCCCAACGCTGTCAAGCTGACGTCGATATTAGACGCGAGCGTGCGCAGCGTTGTACTTCCGTCACATCCGGTTCCGGACTTTCCGACCAGGCAGCTGAGAAAGTCCTGTAGTGCTCTGTAGAGGAAGGAACAATGGGAACAACATCGGTTCAAAATCCCACCCACCCACTCACCAGCATCACAACCACTTACACAAATACTGAAGGGAAGTAACTTTCTCAACACAACATGCAGTTTTGTTTCATGGAAGACCACTACACTGTTGATGGTACTTATGGAAATAATGAGCTGCTCCAAGTGACTCAGACATACATCGTTACATGCCTGCTACCACCAGACAGGAAGGTGTGCTGAGGTTTCGAAACGTGTGTGAAACGTTTTGTGGACATGTTGAATGCCGGGTCGTGGTCAGTGGGTCATGGCTCGGGTCTTAGGACATTAAGCTTTTGTAGTATAGTTTTAAGGTATAAGTTTTATAGTTTTAATTTGACTTTAGTGGGGTTGTCACTAAAAGTAATAACATTACAGAGAATACTTTCAGTGCTGACATAATGACTTCGACATGTCATGACATGTGTTTGGAGTGTGTTCAACAATACAACTACTTAATGAGTTCATACTGTTGGACATCAGAAAGTATTTTACGTGTGATTCACCAAAGCGCTTCCCAAAGATAAAATTTATGTTCATCATTTCAGTGAACTCAAGTGTTCAAGTGTGTGTGTATGCGTGCTTGCGTGTTTGCGTTCTAGCGTGCGTGCATGCTCGCGAGTGTGTCTGCCTATGCAACAGCAATATGCAATGTAGGGACAGGCAGGGGCCATATGTAGATAAGTGAACTCAATGAAGTGTTCGTGTGTGTGTGCCCACGCGCGCGTGATTGTGTATGTGTGAGTGTGTGTGTGTGTGTTTGCGCGTGCGTGCGTGCGTCCGTGTGTGTCTGCCTGCCTGTGCTACAGCAATATACTATGTAGGGACAGGCTGGGGCCACACCTTCTTCTTCTCTAGATTCATGTGAATGTAAGCCATCGGCCCGTGATAAAAAGTTATACATTAGCAGCCTTCAAACTGCAGCGACGGCGATTGTTACTAACTTAGCATAGAAGATGAACATGGCCATATTTCTTAAAACCAGAGGAGTAGCATTACACATCAGCCGCTTAAATTTACACAAGATCACCATAAGCAGTACACATCGATAAGTGGTACTCATGACATGTACGTCATCACGTACAGTCGAGGCAGATACACATTGATACATACTTGCATTTCAGACTGCTGGTACTGATGTCAGCCTTTGTGTAGTTCAGTTCACACGCGCACACTGATCCAGCCGTGAAACCTGGTAACAAAAGAGCAGGAAATGCCACTTAATGTTGAGAGGCCACCCCAATATCAGGTGGGTTACACTATAGCCCATACATGGTGAAGTAGTCGCCTTTGTCGTGGAGACTCTGGCTAGTACAAGGGTACTATTTCAAAATCAAGGACGATGACTAATAAACACAAACGCGGTTGAGTATGCAAATTCATAACTGAATTTTCGCTGTGTCCATTGCATTTCCTGCATTGTGATTGGGTGAACTTGTTATATGTTATTGCATTAATTTCCCAGTAAGTATGAAACCTAAAGGCACAATGGCACACAACATTTCTCTAAAAACAACATAATGCATTTCTCAATAAAACTAACTATCAGCCCTCGGGGAAGCTACCAAAGCTGTTCGCCTCGAAGTTTCAATTATCGATTTCAATCATGTCGTAAGTGATAATAAGTCTTTTATTGCATCACTAGGAAGCTAAAGTGAGTGCACATGGCCCCCATATATAAAATATAGGCCAAAATATTGTCGAAAATGTCTGACATTTTTCAGCTGTGCTTACCCGTCCTCATGAAACCAATACTTGAATTTGAATCTCATTTAAAAGAACCGAATTCTCCTGACACTTATTCCCCTTGTTACAGCCTGAGGCTACTCAGCGTTGATTGGCTACTGTCTTTGTGAGCGTTTCAAGCTATGTACATAAATTAAACACCTGACACACATTACGCCACAGTTGGGGCTGTAGGGTAGTCTAGGGGTTAAAGCATTCGTTCGTCACGCTGAACACCCGGGTTCGATTCCCCACATGGGTACAATGTTTGAAGCCCATTTCTGGTGTCCCTACAATGATACTGCTGGAATATTGCTAAGAGCGACTTAAAACCATACTCACTCATTCACTCACGCCACAGTATGTAATTTTTCAGCTGGAATGTTTGTAAATCTCGTAATTCCTGTCTGTTTTAATTCTTATAACTGTTTGATGAAACCATTGTCCATTTTATCCATTGCCCAATGTAATTATAAGAATTGACTTAGCATCTTTTTACAAAAGTTAGCAAAACTTTTTTCTATTTTTACTGCAAGGAACCGACAAAATACAGTCGGTCCTCAAGTATATAGAGTTGATCAGATGAATCTATCAGCAGTTACTTGTTCCGCGCAATGTGTTCACAAATACACACTTGACGCACGTACATGACACCTGCAGCGATCTCCATGGTCGCCGTGTACTTACTACAGTTACCGGTTGCTGAGGCAGCTAACTCTGCTGAAGTTGCCAACTGACCAACACTTATCCTGCCGTCACATCCGGTCTGAGATTTCCCCGCCAGACAGGAGATGAATGTCTTTGTTGCACTGCAAGAGGCACATGATATGATGCAGTCAAGACTCTAGTCGACACCTAATCACTACCCACATGGAGGGTGGAGAATTATCACCCGTGTGAAGCATGGTGTAATCACTACCCGTGTGAAGCCTGGTGTAATCATCACCCNTGTCAAGCATGGTGTAATCACTACCCGTGTCAAGCATGGTGCACTCATCACCCGTGTCGAGCATGGTGTAATTATCACCCGTGTGAAGCATGGTGTAATCATCACCCGTGTGAAGCATGGTGTAATCATCACCCGTGT
>VKKT01001119.1:80077-90940 GCA_008038995.1 Haliotis laevigata
CCCGGGTCTTCGGCGTGACGAGCCAACGCTTTAACCATTAGGCTACCCCACCGCCCCCATGAGGTCCCAACTCACATGGTATATATCATCGTTCACTGTCACTCGGGGCTCCTCAGTGATCAAGTGTAATGTTTGTGATAATGCACCTATCACCTCGGCCTGCATTGGTGTAAGTAAGCACCATACAATATGCATGCCCTATCTTACTAGAAAAGACCTGATCTTCATGCAATCAATTATTCACTGTCTAAGGTGTTCAAATATATTTCTCCTAGCTCCATTTGCACACAATCTACCTTGTCATTTGATAGCGTCTAATGCAAATAGTAAGGCTATCCAAAGTGTCAAAGAAACTCTTTGAATTATAACATGATTATATTATATAGTGTGTTTTTTTATATAAAACTAGAAAAAATCCTTGACAGCAAACAAACATAATAATAAGTATGAATGGTTTGTTTTATTTCTCTTTAAAACGCATGACTGTAGTCTGAAAATCTAGTCTGGACGAGACAATCCAGTGATCGGCATCATGAGCGTCGATCTACGCAACTGGGATACGATGACATGTGTCCACGAAGTCATTGACCCCGACCACCCGATCCCGTTTGTCGCTTGAAACAAGCTAGGGCTGCTTTAGATCAATTCTACCCCGTATATTTACAGCGCAGTGTTCTACTCGTATAAGTAAGTTTGGTACGCAAAATTATGATTATCTGAAAAGAATGATAACAGGAAAATAATCCTGATGATAAGCACTTAATAGCTTCGAAGATTGATCAGTGTTTTTTGTGTGCAACACCCCAACATGGCGGCTGGATGTTAGTAAAATCCAGTTTGAGCTCAAAAGTTACAGTTCAATTTACCTATCCTTTTTATATACTTGACAAAAATAGTTAGGGATATACGCAAATTTCGAAATAATGAATAATGATCTACTTATTCATTGTCACACTGATAAAAGATCAATCATAAAAATACCAATATCCCTAACGTATTTTGTCCAGTATATTAGTGTGTCTATAATGAGGGATGGAAATACCTACATTTGTGTATTTTATCTGAACTTTTGCAGGCAAAAAATCTTCAAAATCTAGCTTTAACATTTATAATTATATTAAATTTTTTTTTAAATAATTTTGTTAAAATAAAATCTTTGAAGAAAATTTAGAAGTGGAATGCATACGAAACGAAAGATTTATGGATGTCAACTTCTTTATTGTGAATAACACGACGTTTCGGAGTGTATGCTAGCTCCTTCATCAGGTCTATCTAGCTCCTACATTGGCCTTCATCAGGTGAAGGAGCTAGCATACACTCCGAAACGTGGTGACTCTGAAACCCCTATGATCACGCGTTTACGAATTCCTATCAAATAGTGATATGATAAAACTGTTGGGTCAAACGTTCTTCCAAATCCCGTGTATGCCTTATGTCGCACTGTGATTAATAAGAACCAATTTACTTTTTCTTGGAACAAGATATTTTCAACAACAAAAAATGCCTAAAGGACCACCATAAATTATCTGCCGACACAAATACAATGAAAACGACAGGGCGAGTAGGCAAGTCATCTACTATTTAAAACACAACAATAAATTTAGACAGGGTAGGTCGGATGGCTGTAGATTATGCCTACAAGGAGGTATACGTCGCAGTGACCCTCAAAGGTCTGCTGTTGACACTGTCAAACTCGAGCGTGTTATAAAACGTTTGATTTCATTGAGCGTTCATATATTTTCTTTATCTAAAAACACAAACTATCTACTCTATTACGGGCTTATCGAGACCTAACGTTGACACATGATACGGCGTTTCGGTCAATACTTGGCTTCCAGACTAGGTGTGATTTAACGCCTACATACTTCCAAGGAAACTCTGTCGAGATGAATAATATAAACATAGAGTCATTTAAATATTTCTTTTATCTCAGTCACCTAGGGTATGTTGACAAAGTTAGGGGGTCAACTGACCTGGTCAGATCGAACACATTAGTGAACCCATTAGTATACGACGTACCCTACACATGCTGACCTTAACACTTAGCAACACATTGGCCTTAACACCGTCCACCACACTGGCCTTTACACTGTTAAATACATTGGCCTTATCACTGTTAAATACATTGGCCTTGACACTGTTAAATACATTGGCCTTGACACTGTTAAATACATTGGCCTTAACACCGTACACCACATTGGCCTTTACACTGTTAAATACATTGTCCTTTACACTGTTAAATATATTGGCCTTAATACCGTACACCACATTGGCCTTTACACTGTTAAATACATTGGCCTTTACACTGTTAAATACACGGACCTTAACACTCTTAAACACTGGCCTACGATTCAACACACTGGACAAAGCACTACTGAGCACACTGGCCTATACGGTTCTAAACACTGGCCCTGAATTCGCCTTACACAAGCATATTCGGCCTGGACACAGTTCTTCATAATCGCCTACGGAGTTACCTACACACTGACCAACACACCCACACAGCCGTCCTATCACATGGACTTCCACTCATTTAGTATCCGTGTGATCTGATGTTTTCACCAATTTGTACACGCTGTACATCCAGTAAATATGTAAGTACAAATTACGGTAAATTAGTTGTGACGTCAGTGGGGTCAGGGGTCACCATTAGACCTGATAACGTCTGCCGGTTTACAGACAATGTCAGGGAAGCATCGGTCTGCCGGAGATATGGGTTCGACTTGGATTTTCTCAACCACATGCTGGGACATCTATATTATATTACAGAATGTCTACCCATTGGTCTCAGGAACAGAAGTACAATTGTTAATTGATATTGGTTTATTCAAATGCAAACGGAGAGAAGTCTAGGTCGTGTTGGATACCAGAAATTGGCTTCAATTTGACTTATGTTTTGATTCGAATGTGGGTCGTTCGTAACAACGAAAGTCAGCACTATTTGACATTTGCACATGCTTGTTGGAATAGTACAAGCGAGTAATATTCTTATGTATACTGATTTCTTGCTAGCTAATTTATTATCTATAAATGATTTGCGCTATTGTATACATAATGAACAAGACAAGTGATATCTATTCACGTAATGAGACGTGACTAAAATAAGAAATATAGAAAACGTAATGTAGAGATCTGTGTGAACCAGCAATAGACTCAACCCGCAAGAAACTAAAAGCTGTACATAATGTCCCAATGTCCTCTCCTACCTGGCAGCCCAATTAGCACATGCAGGTAGGCAGGACAGAATATAATTGGTTCAGCGTGCACCACAACAGTTTGTAAATTGCGCTAATGTCGCGCCCAAAATATTTTCTCAATTTCCACAATGTGAGATTGCTCTTTGCACCTCGTTTTGGCTATCTTAAAGGACCTGTAAACATAGCAGGTGCGTCATTGCCACTTTCTTACATATTAAATTACCTACTTGATTACATTGTTATGTTATTACGTATTCGTTTATTTGTAAAAATGTTTTTCGCAGCTAAAACAAAAAATATAAATCTTTTAACCTTCTTGACACATATTCATATTTGCAAAGGCAAATGTGATCATAACGTTCTTATTGATCTTATAATTACTGATCGAAGAACATAAAGGAAACTAAAAACTTGGTTCTTTAAAGATAAAAGGTATACCCGTTTAGTCAGCTCAAGTAGGATTTCATATGCTTACTAAATGATTTTCAAAATTTACTATTAATTTTATTCAATTCACAAATTAATTTAAATTCTTCTTAAATTTTGTGTTCTTGAATTTTCATTACCATTGAAAAGCGTACGCAAGGTTAAGGCGGGCTTTCTGTTTAACCATATACACATATCAACAAGTGGTGATGGCTGTCTTGCATGTCTTGACACCTGGTTAAAGTTTCACGTATCAATATGTGTAGGTATATCGTCCTTATCTTCAGGCTAACGGTTTTCAGTTATCGATAAAATGATGCAATTATAGTCATTTTAGTCATTGGCTTCAATCATAGTATTAAGTGACTTAACATCTGTATCTGAAAGGCACTTAACCATTGTATACAGTTACAGTGTTTCCATCGACTGATATCACACAAAATGTATTCGCTTCTATCAAACGAATAAAATCAAGGAAGGGCGATGCGATATGGTTTAAACACATTTGTATTTTGCCAAAGCAGAAACCTGGATAGGCGAACAAGCCTAGTGGCTTATATAAACGCSGCTCCAGTACCTTGTTCTAATAGCTGGCTGCAATATGAAATAAGCTGACAACAAAAGAATAATACAATAACAGATATATGATTAAATAACGAGTATGTTCGTTGTATTGTAGTAACACCCCATTATTACTTTCAAACACCAAAATTAATTCCCGTTCCAACTCATTAAAAGAAAAATATGAAAAAAACGTTACATATTTACATTTACAGAGGATTGTGGTAATTTGTAATCAATAATATAACATACACAATCTACGTGGTATTAGGTTAGAATTAGGTGTCCGTTACATTGCTGAATTCTCTTATTTTTCCTAGTACTGATCACAACAGTTCATATCAAACACATGATTTCAATTTTCACTCTCCCCTTTTTCCATTAAATATCAATGTACACACATCCTGTTTACATTGGTGTTTGTTCTATACAAGTGCGAGAATAATACTTTTACAAAAAGGAGTATTTTTACAAGAAACAGAACTTCATAAATGTCCCAATTAACGAGGAGCTGTTTTTAAACTTAAAACCTAAACTTTATAACGTTGCATATACAGTAGTAATGTCAGAATGTTCCAAATTTATTTCGTTGTTTCGTTAACTAGCATTTGGTCATGATGACCTAAGAAAAATTATATTCACTCACGTCTTGGAATACGACGCACTTGAGCTTGCAGGTAAATTCAACCGATATGATTGCAGGTGACATGTACTCTCAGTGTCACAGCTTAGTATCCAGAACTGTCACCATTTGCTCAAACTCGACGTCCTCACCTCGACACCCAACGTCCACAGTTGTCTACAAACGTCCTCCACCTGACGATATGTTGGTCTCGAACAGATTAACGGAGGGTGTTGTTAGGTGGATTAGTGGCAGGGAGATTAAGACACGGGTATATCCGATAATCCCAGATTGATAAAGTCTCTATCCACCACCTCACAGGTCTCAAATCTTCACCCTGACCAAGATTCCACAACCAGTATATCCCCACAGGCCGCAGTGTATGTTAATAAACTGTATACACCTGACCCGATAAAATCTACAGCGCGTGGACGCCACATTGTACGGAGTTCTTAAGCCGCTTACTGCGAAACCTTTTCAAGTTATGAGTCGGGCACTTATCGTTTCGAGAGAAGAAAATGTAATTAATGCAGTCCTACGTCACTTCCGGTTGTTGTAATAATCTTATCGGGTTCGACAAAGTAAATGCACATAGGGCTAGTGTCTATACAGTAGCATATATCGGAGGATAATTGATCGTTTTTTTGTGCGTGAAAATTCCTGACATGACTTGCAACGGTTGTATATCTACTCCCGTTAGCCCATTGTCGTTCCATGCACGGAATTTGTAACCAAATCTGTTGGATAAAGATACGCGGAACAGTGTATCTATAAAAAGGTCAATTGGCGGACCTGGCAAGTTTGGTTCAAATCGTTCAGAATATATTCTGTTTGATCGCTGTTTCATTCCTGTAATGTATATCGATCTGGAGTCAATGGAGGTTTGTGCCCTAATTATACAGGCGAAGTCACAGTTTGGTTTATAGTGCTAATGGTAGTGGTCGAGACCTAGACTGGAAATAGACACCAGACTATAGGTTTTAGGCCCCTTTTATAGTCTTATCCAAATCATTAACATATTGTGCTTCGTCAAAAAAAATAATTGCCTTACTTAAACATGCGACTGTGTGGTTGATAGTGTTATTGTTTGTTTGTTTCGTTTGTTGTTTGCCGCGTTCTCAGCATTATTTCAGCTATATGGCGGCGGTCAGTAAATTTATCGAGTCTGAACCAGCCAATCCAGTGATCAACAGCATGAGCATCGATCTACGGAATTGTGACATGGTGGCGGTCTGTAAATAATCGAGTCTCGACCAGACAATCCAATGACCAACAGCATAAGCATTGATCTACGCAATTTGGATATGGTGACATGTGACAACCAGGTCAGTAAGTCTGACCACTCGATCCTCTTAGTCACCTCTTAGGCCAAGCATGGGTTGATAAAGACCTGCTCTAACTCGGATCGGGGGCGGTGGGGTAGCCTAGTGGTTAAAGCGTTGGCCCGTCACGCCGAAGACCCGGGTTCGAATCCCCACATGGGTACAGTGTTTTTCGGTTTTCGTACCGTTATTTTATTAACCTCTTAAAACCTTTTCTAAAATGTCTAGAAATCAAATCATTTTGTCAAAATCTGTGCATTTCTTTGCAAGATGGCTCTTGTCTGTCTTCTGCATTATGATCACATCTCATGTACCGAACTGAAACGAACCGAGTGAGTGAGTTTGGTTTTACGCCGCTTCTAGCAATATTCCAGAAATATCACGGCGGGGGACTCCAGAAATGGGCTTCACACATTGTACCCATGTGGGGAATCGAACCAGGGTCTTCAGCGTAACTACTGGGTTATCCCACCGCCCCGAAACGAACCGATGGCCTTGTACCGCAATACGTACCTACCGTGATAAGTGCGTACCGTTACACCTACTAGGGGTGGGTATTGCAGAAAATTTTCATATTGCGATATATTGCGATGCGAAAGCATGAAGTATTTTTAAACAAAAAATACTTATAATCGAGTTAATGCTTGATTTATAGAGCAAAAACACAGCAAAATCACTAGACTTGAGTAAGCTTTAATAACAACTTTTCATCATGATAAAATAAAAATGTGAATAATATTTTGCACAAATGAAACAAGGAAATATCCGAAGATTTCCGAGTGTTACGAAGTTTTCCGAATGCAAGTCAAAATACGGTTTTCGATCAGCGTATCGCAATACGTATCGTTTTCATGTCTGAACCGGTAAATACCGGTAAACCGGTTATATTGCGCAGCCCTAACACCTACAGTAAAACTAAAGTGAATTCTTACTATTTTATCAGTTTGTCGTACAGCGAGCGATCTGAATACAACCATACAGTAGCCGTGTGATCATAACGTCAACGACAGAGAATAATCAGTCGGGAATATCTTTAAAACTTCCACAGAGTGAAAGACAAAATAGTGACGAAAATTATATGAATGAATTACTGAGAATGAGAGATGAAATCAGATATACGAGAAAGTACTGATCATGTCAAGTTTTGACAAATCACTGTTTCATTATGAGTGAGTGTGTTTAGTAATATTCCAGGAATATCAGGGACACCAGAAATGGGCTTCACACATTGTACCAATGTGGGGAATCAAACCCGGGTCTTCGGTGAGACGAGCGAACGGTTTAACCACTAGGCTCATTATGAAAGTAGGTGCAAGTAGTACAGTGTGAAAAGTACGCGTAAGGTCATCATGCTGAGCAGATAATGATGTTCAGATAATTCCTCTGCATATTGGACGGTAGGGTAGCCTAGCGGTTAAAGCGTTCGGTCGTCACGCCAAAGACCCGGGTTCGATTCCCCACGTGGGTACAGGGCGTGAAGCCCATTTCTGGTGTCCCCCGCCGTGATATTGCTGGAATATTGCTAAAAGCGGCGTAAAACTAAACTCGCTCACCCCTCTCCATATCTAACATAACATTTCTCGTTGGACTTTTCTTTAATCAATTTAATAAACCTACGTAATAACGACAGCCAGAAAAACTATGGTTAAAATACCGTTACTTTGTCAGATATATGCAAATGACAACGTGTTACGGAGCAGATTGTAATTTGTTAGATTTCAATATGAAACGGTTATACGTGACCAACATACAGATTTGTTCTGCTGTCACTTGTTTCAGATTCAGTTTTAGACGACAGTCGCGATGCTTTTGCCCTCGCTCCACCTGTCGAGCGTGGTTGTGGCATGTCTTTCAATTGTCTCGTGCGCGTGCTTTCCGTGGAAAGAAGACTGCACGTGCTGTATATAGAAGGCAGCTGCATATCGCACGTGCTCTCCGTGCGTGGAAGGCGTGTGATGTTAGTGGCAGACACCTTGCTTACTGTTGTCAATTGCTTGGAGTTTTAAGGTTCCAATCAGTCTTCAGTCTGCGTGTAGCAGTGCAACGATAGAAGCTGGTGTTGCCAAAATATTTTCTCATCTTTTTTCAGCTAATGCAAAGGTGTTTAAGCCTTGATTAAAAGAATGAAACTGTTTCCCTCTCTACTCTCATTTACATCCCCTTTGTATGAATACATTTCAAAATGTGAATGCAATTTCATTGCTCTATTCCGAATCTAAGATTTCTATGGCTAGTTCATTGTTCCACTATAACAAGCTGTTATCACTATGACAAGCCTAAAAATATTATGCTGCATTAAGCGTTTGAACTAGCCCTTTATTCAGAATGATCGATAACAGAGTAGATTTTACTTCAGAAGAGGGGACGGTGTGGTAGCCTAGTGGTTAAAGCGTTCGCTCCTCACGCCGAAGACCGGGTTCAATTCCCCACATGAGTACAATGTGTGAAGCCCGTTTCTGGTTTTCACCGCCGTGATATTGCTGGAATATAGCTAAAACGCGGAGTAAAACAAAACTCACTCACTCAATTGTAAATTACGTTTCGTATAATGGTCAGTTACACAATTAAACCAATATGCTTAAACACACACGTGACTAAATTCATCAAATTATTTCCTTTATACTTCAAAAGTAAACATTTTATAAAATTTAACTTTCGAATTCGGCATAACAGTTTTGTGTTCCCAGCACAATGTCTGATCAATGTCATTCTCGAGTAACGATCCATGTCAAATTGAAAGGAAACGTCGATTTAGGGAGTCCCTTTCCTGTTTACACTCAATTCACTATAAACGTGCTCTGAATAGACAGGTGTCTTGTCAGGTACATATATACCGGACTCAAATATAATCATAAAACCATTTTCATGTTGTAATTTTCATTTTTAATCACGATCATTTATATCAAAATAATGTTTGAATTTGAATATAAAAGTACAGTTTTCAATATGAAAAATGAGAGAAAGGGTGTTTAAAATTATTACAAACACACCTTTTCCCTTGTCTATTGTACAGGGAGTACATGTTTGTGGTGAAGGTGCCCGAACAATGGGCAACTGGACAACAAAGATGACCCCTTTACACCTTCCACGAACCAACAAACGCCAAAAGTTCATCTACCAATCTCAACAAATCGGTCAGGTATAAATCATTCTAGGGTTATTACTTTACAGAATTGTTTGAATCCCTAATGGAAATTCGGATCCGAGGTAGACTTTTTTTGGGAACTGAATTGGAAACAGTGCGAACCATGAACGCTTGACTTGTCAAACTGTATAGGTTTATAGACTCCCGTGGCAGACAATAGGCCCTGAGCCTCATGTACTTATACACCCCGTATCAACACACGCTCCTGTAGATAATATTTCATGGATCTTCTTTAATACACATTCTGGAAGACAACATACAAAGACGAATGAATGGAACAATTGCCGCGACATTGAAACATGGTGGTCTGTGAGAAGTCATCCCGGGCAAAGAGTTGGAAACCAATTACAGGTTATCAATATGAGATACCTAAATACCCATAGCTTTCCACACACTGATGTGATATTGGGACTTCTCTGCTCTCGGTAGGGGGACTTCTGATTCAGGCTGCATTAACCGTTATACTTGACACTTATACGTTAAGTGAGCGGTCTTAGTATATATTCAATGCATAGGTTTATCATGGACAAGTAGGCCGGCTGTGGTATAAGAGAACCCGCCACTAGGCCAGTTAATTTAAACACTGAGCATATAAATGACTTGACATTGACGTGGGTTTTACATAGAGCAAATATGTGCATTGATCGTTGAAATCGGTGTAGTTTTATCAAGAGCTTTTACGCAATGAATAGGGTATAGCAATGTGTTATAAACTTAGGGTCTAGTTCATAACCTAACGCTCATTGATCAAAGAATGTCCACATCCCATCGATGATGTTGAGAACCTCCATACACTTTACTGCGTACTTTGATCATGCAAAAAGATGGACTTGACACTATACTTAAAACGAACCGGATTTTTTTGATTAAAGTAAATAGAGAGAAATATGATAGAAATGAAATATACGTATTTTTTTAATTAATGCAAAACGATTTTGTGTCGGTTAATTTGAAAACGCCCGCTTTGAAATACACGTAATGTGCGTCATTTTTACATTCTTAATGAAAAACGATTAATTTGCAAACGTTCGCTTTGGTATATTTGCATTTGATGAACGGTCGTCTTTACAACAAGTCTTGGTTGGTTGTTATGTAAACCTTTGTGAACAGTGTTCTCGATTTCAAATAAATCTTGTTTTTAAAAATATCAGAATTGCTGACATGCACTTTTAGCATGTATAACACTCAGTATGAAAGAGACGGGCAGACATAGCGTCTCGTCTCCCGGCTGCTTTCAGCGGTTAAGCTGAAGGGTGAAAGTACATCAGTGTGAATACATTCATTGAATGTTTGAACCTAAAAATCCCCCCTCCTTTCCCTCCCCCACCTCTCACTCGCACACACCCAACCTCTGAACACTTCTATTCAATATGAACAGGAGTTTGAGCTACGCTGCGTTGAAACTTTTAGTTGAAAGGCGTATTTTAATTTACTGAGCGTAGACACTTCACTTGACAAACTATTATCGGAGTTCGTTGACATTGCCATGCTGTTTTCGGCTAGCGCGGGTCGCTGGGACGACGACTTCTAAGAGAGTTGGAGGGTCTGGGGTGGCGGGGATGGGGAGGGATCAGGGAGTCCTCCCAGTTG
>VKKT01001119.1:92516-103015 GCA_008038995.1 Haliotis laevigata
TCCCCCGCCGTGATATTGCTGGAATATTGCTAAAAACGGCGTAAAACCATACTCAGACAGCCAGAATATCACCAATGACTTGAGTGAGTGAGTGAATTTTACGCAGCTTTTAGCAATATTCCAGCAATATCACGGCGTGGGACACCAGAAATGGGATTCACGTGTTGTACCAACAATGGCTTCAAGTACACATGTTCTAACGTCCGTCTTCACCACTGAGTACGACTGTGACGTGTATACCGATTCCAACGTCTGTCATCACCGTCGAGCACGGCGCGGAAAAGATGACAAATAACGCAGAGCCTTTCAACGCAGTCGCCGCACTCAGATAACCCCTGTTCAAGCACTATCAAGGTCAGAAGGTCGCGCTCTTGAAGACAAGGGGAAGCAAGCGTACAAGAACACAAGGCGCCGTAGGCACTTCCGCCTACGTTTGAGGAACCGGGTCTGTGTTTACACAAGCCGCTCACGCATCGACCGCCAGGACAGACAGCACATGTTATAATGAAGCGGAAACGTTGTTGTAATGAGGTGTGAATTATTCATAACGCTTCTGAGATCAGGGCTTGAGTCCTTGGTCAAAAGCTGTAGAGCAATAAAGGGATGGACGAACACACGAACCGTAGAAGACGCCTTTAAGCAAACGACGTGTCAGATTGGAAACGCCTTTGTCAAATGATGAGATGAATTATTGCACACACACATTTCTCTCCTGGTAGACTCGTGGTTAAAGTGAGTGAGTGTTGTTTTCGCCGCTTTCAGCAATATTCCAGCAATATCACAGCGGGGGACACCGGAAATGGGATTCACACATTGTGCCCAGTGAGGAATCGAACCCGGGTCTTCGGCGTGACGAACGAACGCTTTAACCGCTGGGCTACCCTACCGCTCCAAACATATTAAGCAACAATTTGGAGAAAAACATATCGTGTTTAAAAAGTAGAGTTAGGGTGGTGGTAAGCCATGTGGTATAAGTGAAGCCTGAATTTCTCAAACAAAATGCTATCGCGATTTGAATGACGTAGTGGCAGATACTAATCACGTGACATCATACAAAAACAACAACAACGCAAATTGCTAATTGACATCCATGCATTGTGAACAAATTCTATCATTTTTATCGCGAACTTCAGCCATTCAAATTTTGTTATGTGAGTAATGATGTTTTATGCCTGTAGTAAATATTACATCTGTATCACAGGGAAGTGATAATAATTAAGCCCTGGTTAACAAACCAGTGGTTGATAACATAAGCATCCACATAATGACATATGCGATTTTACAATTTGTTTGACTGTGAGTTATTGATAAAATATGTCCACAACATAACACTAGTTTGCTTAGTCAGCGTTTACTGAATACTTCCACATGGCTTTACTTACAGTAGAGGCCGCCTCCGTGGTGTAGTGGTTAGAGCGTCCGCCTGGAGAGCGGAANGTCGCGGGTTCGATCCCCGACCGCGTCATACCAAAAGACGTATAAAGATGGTACTTGTTGGTCCCTGCCTGGCGTTTGGCATTAATGGGTACTACAAGGACTGGTCGGCTCGGAGTCAGTATAATGTGTCTGAGTGGGGTATTCATGCTTCACTGCGGCATGGTATCTCAGGTGGCTAGCACTATAAAACCAGCTAAAGTCTGGGCTAGTACAAGCAGCCGCACATACACACACACACGCATGTACGTCGTCATATGAGCGAAATATTCTCAAGCACAACGTTAAATCCAATTTCACCTCACCTCACTTACAGTAGAGTTCCTCGTATGGCGATCTATAGCCCATTTTTATTGTAATGTCCTAAATAGTATATACTCTTAAGCCACATGCAAGTTTTAAATCTTTAACTGTGATATTCTTGTTCTTTTACTGTCCTTCGCAGACAGATTTTAAGATATAACATTATAAATTATTTAAATATCACCCTGTTTAGTCACGTTATGGCTGAAATATTGCCAAAGTGACAATAAATTTTAACTCACTCACTCACTTTCAGTAGAAGAATATAGTAGACACATCATCATTGAAAATCAATACGTTTTCATTTTGGGCTCAGATTGACATCGTTTCAAATATGGTACTGGTGACGCAGTTACAGATTCAGTGTTCATTGAACTAATTCATATTTACATTATTTCCCAGTTCACCTTTTACAAACTTTTGCAGGGATGGATTATGTATAAACAGACAATCTCAAATTAAACCACAGTCGTTATGAACGTATTTTAAAGTAGTAAGTCTGTTGTCAATACAATATAAATATTAAAAAATCTGAAATATTTCACTGAGTAGAAGTCTGTTAATTGTATGGTACTATTCTATTCTCTACTTCGTTAGTAATTAGTTCCAGTATAATGTTTGTAAATGTTTGGTAGGTATATTTTTATGCAAATGCACAGCGTACGCTAAACAGTGATGCTTTAGTGTATAAAACCACGTTGAGAAAAAAACATAGAAAAAATACCATGCAATAAAACAATAATATAAAGTATACTTACTCTCGACCACCTTGTTTCCATTCTGTTTCATGTTCTATATTACAATCACACCCTAAAGAACTTACTTGATATACAGCCCTCGTAATTAGCCTCAAATAGATCAGTGAACCGAGAAACGACCCAGACACGCCAGTGAACCTACAGATTCGGGCTATGTCACAGTCAAAGCACTTCGCAAAGATTGCAACCTCTAAAGATATGTTTTGGAAATCCTACACCTTTGTTGCAGTATGATATGAACTTACAGAATCATATCACCTCGTATCTGTCCCCCCACGTGGACTCTCCGCGTCAGAGATACGCTAGTGATATCATAGGAGGTAATATTCATATTCTCGGGTCCCGGATCGTTATTATCGGAGGTCATGCAGTGCGTTTCAATCTAAAGCCAGAAGTTCTATAAAAACAAAAGACCGTCTTCCATTAAACACACCGGGTCGTTAAGTCCACGTTATTCTTCTTTTATGTTGTGGTTCGGTTGAAAGTGTCGGACCGTTGAATAAGATTGCACACGGGATCTGCAGGGATGGTATTAAGGTGTTTGTTCTTTTTCTGCATCAATTCAGTTGGCAAATATGAATTCCTATGGTAAAGCTAAAACCAGCGATACATTCGTATGGGCGGTAGAAGTGATAGGGGTGTTTCTTCGGTGTCTGAAGAGAGGTGATAAACCGTCTCTCACGTTTGTATGTGTGTATGGGTTAGTGAGAAAGGGGGATGTTTGTTATATACACGTGTTAGTTTGTGTGTTATATATACGTGTTTGTTTGTGTGTTATATATACGTGTTTGTGTGTTATATATACGTGTTTGTTATATATACGTGTTTGTTTGTGTGGTATATACATTTTTGCACGTCTTTGTGTGTTATATATAGGTGTTTGTTTGTTATATACACGTGTTTGTTTGTGTGTTATATATATACGTGTTTGTTTGTTATATCTCCGTTTTTGTTTGTGTGTTATATATACGTGTTTGTTTGTGTTATATATACGTGTTTGTTTGTGTGTTATACAGAAGTATTTGTTTTGTGTGTTATATATACGTGTTTGTTTGTGTTATATATATGTGTGTTTGTGTGTTATATATAAGTGTTTGTTTGTGTGTTATATATACGTGTTTGTTTGTGTGTTATATATACGTGTTTGTTTGTGTGTTATATATACGCGGTTGTTTGTGTGTTATATATACGTGCTTGTGTGTTATATATGCGTGTTTGTGTGTTATATATACGTGTTTGTGTGTTATATATACTTGTTTGTGTGTTATATATACGTGTTTGTGTGTTATTAGACGTGTTTGCTTGTTATATACACGTGTTTGTGTTACTTGTGTGTTACATATACGTGTTTGTGTGTTATATATAAGAGTTTGTTTGTTATATACATGTATACGTGTTTGTTTGTGTGTTATATATACGCGGTTGTTTGTGTGTTACATATACGTGTTTGTGCGTTATATATACGTGTTTGTGTGTTATATATACGTGTTTGTGTGTTATATACACGTGTTTGTTTGTTTTTTACACGTGCTTGTTTGTTTGTTATATATATAGTCAGCAATATTCTAGATTTACGATCGCGGTTCGTTAATCGTCAAGTCTGGACCAGACAAACTTGTGATTGATATGCCGTCGGGATTGACGACACGCTATCAACTAATTTCTTTATGAGTGCTATCGAACATAACACCCGATCAATTTTGTCGCGTCGCAGGATTAGCAAAGATTGTTGGGAACCAAGTCTAACCCGGAGTCGTCACTGGGTCTTAATCTTAATAGTACTGAGGAAATACATTGGGAGAACCTCTCACCAGTGCCTCATCATGGTAGTATGTTATTAATCTAAGTAGTGTGTGAGTAAGGTTTTACGCCGCTTTTAGCTAAATTCCAGCAATATCATGGCGGAGGACACCAGAAATGGGCTTCACATTGTACCCATGTGGGGAATCGAACCCGGGTCTTCAGCGTGACGAGCGGGCGCTTTAACCTACCCCACCGCCCCCAGTCTACGTAGCATTAGTGACAGTCGTCGTAGAAGAAGAATTTCTTCACCCACGATACAGGTTCCTGGCAGGCAAGGGGATCGCACTTCTGCGCAGTGAATTGTGGACACTCACGCACACGAACACGCACACGGACACGCACACGCACACGCAGTCATTCATATGTGAATATATAAATATATTTTAGTTAGCAAGGCAAGTCTTCATCTGACTGAACAAGGCAGTTCATTTTATAGCATACCTATTAAGGGGTACTATACTGTTCTTATAATGTTAATCTTGTTGACGAAATAAATATAATTATATTATATATAACAACAATATATTGTACGTAGCAGTGACATAATTTCAATGAGCGGTAACCAAGGTTAAAGTTCCATCAAAATCATAAACTAAAACAATTTTTGTTGTTTCACAATAAAATGAGACGGTTTTATCAATCGTTTTCTAGTTCGTGTTTTCCTCATAAACAACATCCACAATCTGGTTTATTTCATACAATAAATTATCCCCCACATTTGCTTGCCATGATCTATTGTACACAGTGACTGTGTCAATAAGCAATATGGATTTGTCCCCAACTGTATTGTTTAACGGGAGTACGTGTATGTCTATGACCTACACTTGTGGAGAGCTTGTCTTGTTGCGTGCGAGCGTTAGAGTTCACTGGAGGAACAGTTTGGGTTTTTTCAACAGTCTACGCACACGGCAGATGTGTAACATATATTGCCATGCGACAGATATAATCATAAAAACAATTACATACCTTAATCTCTTTCGGACATCTTTTTTTCGTTTTTTTTCCGTTGATCTTTATACATCCATTTTGCCTTCAAGGCCAAACATATGTTTTATTGGAATGATTACACAGATTATCTCTCCAAAAAAAATTCGTGTTGGTCATTAATATTTTTTTTAGTATATTTGGCATAAGGAGTGGGTGAGTTTAGTTTTACGCCGCTTTTAGCAATGTTCCAGTAATATCGCGGCGGGGGACACCAGAAATAGGCTTCACACATTGTACCTATGTGGGGAATCGAACCCGGGTCTTCGGCATGACAAGAGAACGCTTAAACCGAGGCAACCCCACCGCCCTATTTTTCATAACTTGGTGAGAGCGGTTAAGTGGGAGAAAAGAATATTATGCACATTTATTATCGATCAGTTCTGTTAAAAGGCTTACTTTGAGGTACATGTTTGTGATTTTCTATGTATTTGATCAATAACCATTTAAAAGCTATTTTTGTCACTTTGTAAAACAGGTAATTATGTTCAAAGAAACAGTAGGAAAAATAATTTCCAACGGTTTTTATGTTATTTTCATATTCATTTGTTTGGGAATCTCATATGGAAAAACCAGATAGATGTCAGTTCTTCCACAACAGCCAATAACACAACCATTGTGTTAATTCTCATATTGTCGACCTTACCTTTCTCTCTAGTGTTCACGCTACATACGGTAGGTGAATCGCGTTCGTTAGCAGATAATCACAAGTATTGAAATCACGGTATCATGGTATTAGAACCTGATATTACAAAGCGGACTAATACCGACTTCCAGTCCAGCGAGTTCTACTTCGTTATTAGTGTTCCGGGAGATACTTGATGCCATGTTAGACGATAGGCACATTGTTACCTTGTCCTTTGCAGAGGTCAGGTGGGCTATAGGAGGTTGTTGACACTGCTCACCAAACTTACTGCACATACATAACGACATGTAGGGATGGACATGATTATCATTCATATGACACAGTAGAAGAGTCAGGTTGCGGTATTAATTAGTGTTGACCAATGGCCGTCAGTGTGTAGTACAGTACATTTAGAATTTCAAGGCGAGGGGCATATTAATGCATTGTGAATTATTTGTTGACAGTGGTCCGTGTGTATATTAGTACATTCAGAGTTTCATGTCGAGCACTTTATTGATGCGATATGTACTTGGTGTTAATTATGTGGTAACCAATATCCCTGTTTATAGAATGTTAGAATAAGAAGAGTCAAGGTTACGAGCATATTCTCGCATTATGAACCCGGTGTGAAGTCCACGCTGGCCAATAGCCAGTGTCCAGTAAATGTTAACATTTGAAATATTCTACTGAGTATTAATAGAGATTATTACACGAGCAAGTGTGTCTTATGACTTATACGAAACGAATGTGAAATTGTGTATTGCCTGAGCGAGAGCGAGGGCAAAACACAATTTTGCACGAGTTGTGTGGCACACTTGCGAGTGTAATAATTTCTTTATAATCCATTTTATTCACGTACATTTGTGCAGTAAAACACGGTAAGCAAGTGTGACGGCCCTGTTCATTGACGTCACGTTCAATTGTTTAATGACGTCACAGACGATGATATACGGAAACAGTGGTTGCTAGGCAAAAGTGATATGTGCACATATGATATATATGACACTGGTTATGTTTCACCATATGGGTAATAAGTCTGTTAATTGCATGGTACCATTCCTGTCTGTACTTCATTAGTATAAAGCCCCAGTATAATGTTTGTAAATGTTTGGTAGGTTTATTCTATGTAAATGTACAACGTACGCCAAGAAGTAGGGCATTAGTGAACAAAAGTGTGTGTGTTTTTGTTGTTGTTGTCGTTTTTATTTGTTTGTTTGAAGTTTTGTTTGTTGCTGTTTAGTTTGTTTTGTTTGGGGTTGTTTTTGCTGTTTGCTTGCTTGCCTTTTCAGGAAGTTGTTGGTTATTGTTTTTGTTTTGTTTTGGGGCCGTTTGTTTGTTGTGTGGGTTTTGGGGGGACCCACCTTGTGTTGTCTAGCAACCTGTACCTTGAGGATCAATCTCGACAAGGAGTGCGTGAGTGAGTGAGTATGGCAAAGACGGTTTGTTCTACCATTATGACGTTACAGAGAGAGATCTTAGTGTAATGCGTCTGTTACAGTAAACGAAATAAATGTTTGATCTATTTCACTGACAGACAAGGCTATATCAAATGTCAACTATAGCATCATCAATTACATCATCATTTCAATACCCCTGGTATATCTACAACCAGCACATAGCAACATTCATCAATGCCTGTACCACTACTCCTTCCCGGGATGTCGGGGACTAATTCGCAATCTTAGGTCCATATCGATCCCTAACGTTAGAAATGTGTGTCAGCATCTCTGGCAAATATATGCTCCACAATGGAGTCGAATGGGATTGTTTGCAACTCTAACAAAACCCGACACCGTGCCAGTCGAGTTATAGATTGCACAGTATTGTTCAATAGGAAATGTTCAGCATATGTCCAGCCAGAGGTCACAGCGGGGACTATCGGCCAATCGGCGAACCTCTGGGGACTTGGTGACCTAGTTATGGTCAGTTATTCGATCGGTCATTCCACATGGTAGTATAACCGTGGACAGGAAGAACGGTTGGAAGCACTTACCGGCTGCAGAATTAAAGGCATATCGGATGTCAAATAAACACACCGATGCATTATATATATCAACAATGAGCAAAGTGTGATCAAGAACGCTTTTGCAAAAGCGGGCCCAGATGTGCGTGTGTTTGCGTGTGCGTGTGCGTGCGTGTGTGTGAGTCGGTTGTGGAGGGACGGGAAGTGCGATTGTGTTTTCCATTTAAAAAACCTCTAATTAAATCATAGTTTATCAGTCGTATTCATCGGATTGTAAATCAAACTTGATGCCTTTTGCTTTTCATCAGTTTCATGTTTGGATCTGCAACAAAACAAATATTTAGAGTAGTCTAATTTTAGAGTCATTTTCCGATTCAAATGTTTCGAATCCTAAACTTCAGAATATCTGTTTTTGATTTTGCAGATTTGAGGGAAAGGATACGGGGTTAAAGTTTCGAACGCCCTTGAAAAATATATTATATGACATTTCCAGCTGGCCAAACTATAGCCAAGAGAATCCCCTAAGTACCTAGAAACAACATTTCAGGTTCACACAAGACATGGATCGTGACACTGTGTCAACAGGGGCACGAGCAACACAGTTCGCTTTGCAGAGTTTATCCCCTTAGGTGTGCCAGGATCCTATATCTTGTGATAGTAGGTTCGGTCCCTTCTCAAGGATCTTGGTTCAGCAGCATCATCCCCCATCTTTGTGAATGCAACTGATGCGGTAATTGTCCGTGACTTGCATCCCGTCGAACCATCTTGGTTATAAACAAACCGTGGTATTACTGTAATAGTCCATCCGCTCACTCATCTGTATTTCATTGTAACTCATTGTACATGTTCAGGGTATATTTGCAGTACGCAGTAACAATTCGTTCTCGACAAAGAAACCAAGTTTTTCGACTGTTTGGGCTTCCGACCTTACGTGTTATCTGTACTGATTATAACAGAGGTTTGATCCTGTAAGGAGTAGTCAAGGAAGGGTAAAGAAGATTTCATGAACTTTGTTTAGTTGGGTTTTGTTTAGTTGGGTTTTGTTTGTTTGTTGTTGTTGTGGTTGTTTTTGTTGGATTTTTTGTTGTTGTTTTGGGTTGTTTTTGTTGGTATTTTGTTTTGTTTTGTTGCGTTTGTTGTTGTTGTATTGTGTGTTTGCTTTTGTTTTTTCTTTAATTTTTCTTGATTGTTTTTGCTTGAGTTTGTTTGTTTGTTGTTTTTGGTTTTGTTGGGGGGTGTTTTTTGTTTTGTTTTGGGGCTGTTGTTTTTGTTGTTTTTGTGTTGTTGTTGTTTTTGTTTTGTTTTGTTGTTGTTGTTGTTGTTGGGGGTTTTTTTGGGGGGTTGGGGGGGTTGGGGGGTTCCTTTTTGGCCTTAGCGGTTTTGTTTATTTGGTGGGTTTTTGTGGGTTTTTTAAATGTATTTTGTTTATTTTTGTATGTTTTGTTGTCCTTTTTACTTCACTTCATGTATTCATCATTAGTAGTATTACGGCAAAATGCATCATATCTTTAAAATAGATTATGTCTGATTTATCTAGTAGGCTCATTAAAGACTAGGCGCAAGTGCACATGTGAGTCAAATTGCCTTGGTGACGTAAACGGGGTAGACGCCTCGCAATTGACAAACTTCACTGCAGATTCTAGTTCAACAATCTGATGCGAAAATCAAAATACAGTGAAACAATATTATCACAAATTCATTCTTTGAGCTGTCCATAGTTCGAGACAAGAGTAGTGTTCTATTGGTATTATTAAGTCCAGTTCTCTTTATATGTCGAGTGAATTACGTGTGAGTGTTTAACAGAAAGTTATTTTTGTTACAACTGTGTCGGAGATTTAGCCCTTGTCACTGAGTGCGTTATAATCAGGTTAAGACTATGTATTGGAACGAAATTGAATATTCTCGTTAGACTCCACACACCGCACGGTATATATAACATACTTTGATCCCTGTACGCTTCGTTGCTGTATGGAGTAGAAACACCACTATGATTCTACCCAATGTTGATTTTAAACGTCACCATCATGTGTTAATCACACTGTTAAATCTTTCATTTCAATTCGCTTTCAATCGATCTCCCTCCCTGGTCAAGAGACCTATCCATAACACTGCACGGCTTATCACGTACGTTTATCTTCCGGATTTATATGGACTCCAAACACTGCAGGCACTATATGACTAACAATCAACCGCCTACGTTGTATCGCTGTATGGAGTGTGTAAGTCCATATAACCACTCCAAATATTAGTTTTAGAACCGAGGTGTGACGACGAGCTTCTCTATAGGTCACCGGGTACAGACTCCTTGTACAGAATGGCTTAGATCGGATCAAGGGCATCAGTTTTTGTGTGTTCAACGTAGCCACCATCTTCTGAACATGGGTCGGTCGGTCAGGGGGGAAAAATTATCCGAATAATGTTCTTGATTCTCATTTATTGTACTTCTTATTAGAAATTCTCGCGTTCTTTGGACTTGTGGCAGCAACTGACTAAAACATTTTACATAGATAAACATTTTATATGACGAGGCGGTTCGTTTTAGGTTCGAGTATTGTTCGGCGGTATTGGAACCTACTATCACAAGATATAGGATCCTGGCACACCTAAGGGGATAAACTCTGCAAAGCGA
>VKKT01001120.1:34558-45495 GCA_008038995.1 Haliotis laevigata
GAGCCAACGCCTTATAACCACTAGGCTACCCCACCGCCCCAAATGCTCTTAAGAATATATTCCAAAATGTCATGTTCCACACACAAAGAAGTTGACACAACTTATGAGATAACAAGGGACACATGTAGTTAATTGGCACTGAATAGGTAGATGGACCAGTGGAAGCCAGGAATTGTTAACCCAGGCATGGTTGATGAGGTAGCGATGGTGGCAATTTAACATTCTTTACTTCTATATCTATATGCTGTTCAAAGACGTTACGTGTATCACTTCTAAATGCAGCTAAAACACTCTATCACAAATGAAAACTAACATGACTGATTTTAATAGACAATGGCCTGCCAGCAAGCACATGTGACCTTGAAACAAGTAGTTGTACCCATGTTAATATCTGCTCCAATTCTACATGAACACCGTCAAGAAAAATGTATCTAATCTGGGAAATGCAAGTGCAGCTTAATCCAGGTCACAGATCAACCCATCACATTCACAGCTGTGTAGTGCAGAAAGGCTAGCAGGATTCTCACCATTAGAAGCGCCAATGGTAAATATTCCACCTTGGCATATCAACTCCTCACAGACACATGACATCTAGGGGCTCTGATGCAGAGCACTGTATGTGTTGCATATACTCGTGATTATACTTCACCATGAGACTCTTGCCTTCTTTACAGTGAATGTATACTACCTGCTATGACCCAGTTAGTAATGTTTACGATTTTATGCATCAGGTTTTCTTTAGCGGCAGCTGGAAGGGTTTACGTTATCAGCGACATATTCACAGGAGGAGGTGCAATGCATATTAGGTTGTTTGTTTCCATTCTTGTCACATGACAACCATGACGACAATGATGATGATGATGATGATAAATCAATTTCATGTTAATAATTATTCTTGGTGCAAAAAGAAGAAACTAAAACAAACAGTAGTAAACTTGATTCCTGACCAACAAATATATTGGATATTTCAGATTTAAGAGACAAAAATTCTATGACACAATATATTCAAATCAATAAACTTTTAAAACAAATATTTAAAGAGGCTTAAATCAAGTGTTTATATAACACTCTGAGGTGACTGACCCCACACACAAACACGATTATGCATGTTCTCCTACACAACTAGTGTGCGATAATCCCAGAAAGGAGGTCACCTGCACCACACCTGACTTACATAATCTGATCTGAAACTATAGCAAGCAACAGTCACAGAACTGTAGTAAACGCAGGCATCAAAATGTTTCCTATTAGTGAGATTTTTTTAGGTGAGAAAACCATGGTTAATTTTGTACATAGATGAGGTAGCTGATGATACTGCCCCTAATCTATTACTCTACATACAACGCTTAGTTTCTGAAAATATGTCATTTTGAAAGTAAAAAATAAACCTATTTAAACTGAAAAGGAGCCCCAGAATCTAACTTGATCGTTTAGAGATTTCGCACTGCAGGGTGGGCTAGGCAGAAGGGAAAATAATGTGGCTCAGGGACTGTGAGACTCCTTTCTGTATGCAATCCTAGATGCATGCATGCACGTCACCAGCAAAGTTGTTTCAGTCACCAATGTATAGTCTGTTTGCAGTGAAAACGTACCGATTTATGTCACTTTAAACCAAAAAGTAAAACAATTAAACTGAAATCAAGACTGCGAATCCTCATGATTTTGCCTTGCCAATTGAACATTTAAATAATTTTTACGATCATAGTTTCACATGGCTATTGATTTGTATTACAAGGGGGTATGCACAACAAATGAAACACCGAAAACGACAAGGGTTGTTATAAGTTAACGCTCTTCATGTACCGCACGTGCAGTTGTTTCACTGTTCCAACTACTGCGCTTACCCCCTTGTAATACAAACCAGTAATAGCAATTTGAATCTATGATCGTTTGTTAAACAACTTTTATCCTAATTTGAATAAAATTTTGAGATTTAAATGTTCAGTTGGTAAGGTAAAATTATGAGGATTCGCATTCTTAATTTCACTTTATTTGATTTACTTTTGTGTTTAAAGTGAAATTCATTTGTACGTTTTCACTGCAAACAGACTATAACAACATTGTATCTCACAAGTGTTAATCCAAGTATTTGTAATAGAATATGTTTAGTCATACTGTGCTTGTCTCAGTACATAAAGTCCAAAGTGCTTTTACTCCGGTCAATGGATAAGCATGCACTCAATTTTCTTTCTCAACTCCCTGGGGAGTATCCAGCCTAACTGTTTGTTGCATATATTCATCTTAGTGGCCATTGAGAAATCGGAATGAACATGAAGAGAGTCTCCCTGGGATGCTTCAACTAACAAATGGTGCAGCAGGAAGTAGCTGTATATCACCCAACCTACCAGGTACCCATCCACAGCTGGGAGAACAGAGCTCCAAACAAAACGAATTCCCGAGCGTCACCATGCAACCTGATGAACGCAGTCTCAGATATGTCAGAAGTAAAACATGTGACACTGCTCTTCAGTGAGGTCACTCACCTACTTTCTTTTGACACGTATGTGTTACCACTTCAGCTGAATTATTATAGTCTGGCTAGGACAATAAAATAGTACATACCATCCATCATGACTGAAAGCACTACATGACGTATGCCACATGGCTGTATGACATTCATACACTATAACGATAACCTGGACTTCAAGGCCATATTGAGGTCACAACAAAATGACGACACAATAGGAAAACAACAGTCTATATTCTTGCTTTGTCAGCTAGTTGAGGGTTGAAAATCTTCAATTTGTGCTCAGTAGATTCATCACGTGAATACCACGAATTCCTGGAAACTAACTTCCTCACTTTCCAGTCCAAAGAATGTGATCAGCAAATCAGACATATTGCTAAAACATACCAGATCTATTGAAATAATGCCAGATCTCACATCAAGCAGGAAGTACAGAAATAACAGAACTGAATCTGTCCAGGAAGTCATGACTAGGCATCCAATTACATATCAATTACAAAAAACATGTGACTGCATGAGCCAATAAGCTATTATAGTGCCATCCAGTTAAGGAACATGGTTACCTTTATAATCACTGATTTTACCAAAAACTATATTGTTCACAACTGTAAAAACAAGAGAGTTGTTAATCCCCTCAAAGACAACGTCTCTTTCTTTGTTTAAAAGAGATTAAAGCAATTGCAGGAAAAAATATTCTCTGACAAAAATCACAGAAGTAATTAACTGGTTGGACCTTGGCGCCATCGGAAGGTTGCCTTCTATTTGTTGCAAGCAGTATTCCTGGGAACCAGCATCAGTGAGCTTCAATCACCCTGTGGTTTCAAGATGGCAGCATAATCTCTAATTTGCGCAAGCTCGGGAATACTGGAAGTCACATCGTAGAAGCACAATTAATTTGTCTCATTCTAACTGCCTCCAAAATCCAATTTATTTCAGATGAGAAGGGATCATGTGCCTTTCATCCCATCATTGACAATCTTCGACCTTGATACAGTATTTGATGGCTTCAAACAATTTTCTTTCAAGAGTGCAAAGGACTATTGTCAATTCCATTACCTACCATTATGGATGACTAGCAAGGTGTATCTATGCTGAAGAATTCTGGGATCACTAGGAAAGTAATTGTTTTCCATCTAAATTATAGAAATTTGCTATAAAAATCAGCAAAGACTAGTCTTTCCTCAGCTAGCTCAAAGGTGCTTTGAACTCCTCAATCAAACTCCACACTGATGAGAGAAGACTCCATGTTAATGAAATTTATAGCTTCGTAATCAGCAGTGAGGTAATACACTTGACAGACTTTGAAAGCTTTCTTTGAGTAAATAATCTTCTTAACCTACAATCATCAGACCGCCCTGAAGCACTTGGGAAGAACGTCAGAAGAAAATAGGATTAATCACACACTGAAAGACTGTGAATAACCATTGCAGAATACTGCCCCACAGGATAATGATTAGAAATAGAACCGTCTTCACTTCTGTAACACACTAGAATGCTGAAGTCTTAAACTGCTCCCTGCTATGTTAAGAAATTAACATATTTCTTCAACATTTTTCCTTTAAATATAAACAGCAGAACCTCTGTGCTTGTACCCAGCTGAGTTAAAAATTAACATGTTTTTGGTTTCAACAAAATCAGCAAATTTGCTATTGTGTCCCTCAGTTTTCATGCCCATCACTTAACTGTTTGTTTTGTGTAGATGCCACCTTTACATTTGTTTAAAGCAGTGTGGCATCATGCAACAAACTCTTTTCTATAAATAATGAGAGTGGACATAGTGCGACCAGATGTGCTAGACCATGCTTACCCTTTATGCCACACCCAGTGGTTGCCCTTAACCCTGGAAAAACTGCAGGCCTTAAGGACCCAGAGTCCTGAAAAGTTGTGGCTCCTGATCAGAATGTTTAGGCCCTATATTTTAGCTACAACATAAGTAATTCCCAGAAAACAACAAATGTCTAAATTGCTTCCTTGAAAATGATAGTCGTTTCACTTACTGCCGATCGAGATAAAAACTAGAAATTACTGAATGTTTCTTTCTGAAAAATAATACTCTTAATTATTGGGGATGAAAAAGCTGTCGCCCATAAGGACTTCAGAAAACAAAAACTGTGGGTCCGAGTGGTTTTCAGTTGGCTTCGGGCGAAGGACCGGTGTTAATTTCAAACGCTGGCCACAACTGGTGTCTTCAATGATTTCATTTATTCATTCACATATTTTTCACCTCTATTTTGCATTTCACACCCAATCAAATCTCTTTGACTGGATAATCGAGATTGGTTATTCTCTGCATTGACATTTTATAACTGCCAGGCTATGACATTTCCAGGCAGTGGGGTAGCGAAGTGACACCGAAGACCCAGGTTCGAAGACCATTTCTAGTGTCCCCCGCAATGATATTACAAAAATATTGCTAAAAGCGACATCAAACTACTCACTCACTATGACATTTCAAAGAGTTATCTTTCCTTGGAAAGTTTCCTCCCTGGGTTAAAATCACCACATGTGTGACCACCAACATTCACCATGTTTGCCAGCATCTGACATTGATTTTCTAGTGAAACTGACCACCAAAGCATTATGTTCAAATCAATATCTGTCAAGGTATGTCTTTGTCTGACTGACCACTGATTTATGCATTTAACCAGAATCAATATACGCTTTGTAACTTCACCTCTGTCACTGCATTCATGGTAGTCATACCCAGTGTCACTGTATGTGTATGAAACAGTCCAAATACTTATCAGAAGTTGTCCATGCTAGCTAGTTGTGAGAGACAGACATACAAAGTACCGACATACAAAATCAATCCACGTAGCATACAAACTTGGCTGATTCTCCAACATCAATATCCAAGCTAAGAGACAGCAGCTTATAATAATCAAAAATGAACAATAGAATACTTCACGTAAAGATATTCCAAGAATTCACCTATCACCAATGTTGCTATAGCTTTTTGACATTTGTTTAACTACTACTTTAAATAAAACATAGCTTTTTGACATTTGTTTGAATACTACATGAAAACTAACAATGTAAAATTGCTGAATGAACGATAATACACACAAGATCGGGTCACACTATCATACACCTAGGTTGAGTATGTGAATGTGTTAAACTATTCCAGAATAATTTGTCAGGTACGTCATTTTTGTGAGTGTGATAAACCTGCAATTGTAAGTCTTTTCTTGTTGGTGAAACCCCCAAAACAAAACATGGTGTCTAACCATGGCAAATCTGGACAAATCTGGAAGCAAATCCAGTCACACACAAGGGACACAACTTAGAAGACCTTAAAAGAACATAGCAATGACATCTAGAAACATAGAATTCTAATGTTTGAATTATTGCAGTGAAGCATTCCTAAGTACATGATTTCACAGAGATGGCAAGTCTTGCTTATGAATAACCTAGATTGGTTATGTTTCCATAAAATACATACATCTGACAGTCAGGTCTACAGGACTACATGGTCAGGTGTTAAACTGATGCCAGATCTACCCCTTCAACTGATTCCCCTTCTTCAAATAAAAAATTAAGAACATACAGATTGGTCAAATCATCTATAAAACTCGAAAATGATCTATTTCATTGTAAAAACAAAGCTCATAGATAACATTTTTCAAAACTACAGTTAACTCAAAATTGAAAATGGAAGATATACAAAACCTGAAACCCCGTTAGAACAATGTCTCTGTGAAATGTGCAGTGTCTTAGACGATGAGCAACACCCTATAATATCATGTACCAAGCATAGCGAAGAAAGGGAATCACTTCTATAATACTTTATTATGACCAAGAATTTACTACAATCTCAAAACAACAATTCCTAATAATTTTCACAAACAGAAGTCCTGAAATAATTTCCAAAACATGTCACCATCTTTACAACTTTAAATGAATTCTATATCTTACCATAGTCTCCTCATATATTATTTCCATGTCATTATACCACATGTTTCTAAATGTTATAATGTACATCATTTATGTGTGAAATGTATCTATATTTCTTGTACCTGCTGTGTTTATATTTGCAGTTTATAGAATATTGCCACTGTTTCTTCATGGAATGCTATGCAATAAATATCTTATCTTATCTACCAGCTCAGTATTATCCCTATCTGGTTAGTTTTGCGTGAACTACAGACAAGTTGAAGTATCTCTCTTAGCCCCAAACCACATCACCACTATGACAAATTGACACATAAACAGTCACAAGCAATTAACCACAACATAACACTGATTAAATCCTGAACCCGAGATAGTGGATCTGACATCTGAAAGCAGATTAATCAGGGACATCAGACATCCCTCAGGGTAGAGACAGTTTCATCTTATGGTCATTAAAGCAACTTACCTTGTGCTAGCCCAGCCTTCCTAGGATGAAGATGATTGTGAGAGCCGTTGCTTAGAGAGCCATGCAGCATCTCCGTGTGTCTACACTCTGACACTGGAGTACCCTAGCCAGACTAACCCAGAAGAATTACCAGCAGACAAACAGATCTCCAGTCAGATACACAGCTGGGATCAAGACTACAGAAAGGCTTCAAAATATTCTGCCAAGTTGCTTCCCACACAAGACAACCGTCAATCAACACACTCAGATCAAGTCACTTTATCGAGATCAAACAGTGTTTTTTCCACAAATCTCCTCTCTTAGCCAGATTGTAGATTTCCAATCCCCAAGATCATCTCACTTAATAGCCAATTAAAATTCTTTAAACCTTGTGTGCAGGTTGTCAACAATCCAAGCCTCATATCAATAGTTGTCTAACAACTAGTCTCAGTACCCATCCTAATAAGAGCAGTTGTGAGCATGCCAACATCCCACGGAAAGAAACATTGATCCAAGCATGGTCCTATGTACCATGTTGTTCTCACAGGTGACATTCAAGAGTAACATACCCAAGGTTTATTGCTTCCATTACAAGATGAACATACAAAATGGCAATTCACAGTTCGGATATAGAAAACAATTAGCTTCTGAAAACCTCCACATCATCACTTGATGAAGATTACACAGCACATCTGCAGCTATATTTCATTATACCATCAAAGCTTAAACTAATGGTTAGTCTCTGAATAAATATAATTTTCGCAGTAACAAACAAGTCCATTTAAATTAAAAGGGTCCCCAGGGAGACCAGAGATTCAGAGATTCAGGGCCTGAGGAAATCTAGACTTGCTTTATTTAGAGCTTTAGCACTGCAGAGAGGGCTTGGCAGTAGGGAAAATAATGTGGTTCAGGGACCGTGAGACAGACTACATCAAAGCTCTGCTTGGCTATTTTCACTACTACAATATTTCTTTCCATAAGTGGATGCAGAATCCTAAAAACTTGGGAAAACAATTTGAGTTTGCTTGTTAAAACTTTCTCAAGTTCTTGTTATTTTCATCAAAAAATGTCAGAACATGATTTAGCTGTATGTTTTTTATACATGGGCTGTATCTGTGTATGATGCCGATACATGAAGCATCCAACTTCATAACAAGTTGCCATGGTGACACAACAGTTTGGGCTCTGCTTTCATAAATCAAAGCAACAAGACTATGAGGATTGGGATCTGTGTTTTGGAATCCTTAACTGAAGGTGTTGGCTGTTGTGTTTGCATTCCACCATCAGATATTATCAGGGACAGTGAAGGAAATATGATGGAAACACTGTTTACTGAAAAACCGTAATTACAGGGTATGATTCGCAGGGAGCTGAGAATAACAATGTTTGGAGTGAAAAAAAGTAAAAAAAACACATTCCACTGTGCCAGCTCTCAGATAACAGCGAGTGAGTGAGTTTTGTTTTACGCCGCTTTTAGCAATATTCCAGCAATATCACAAAGGGAACCCGGATCTTTGCTGTGATGATCAAACACTTTATCATTTGGGCTACCCCACACCCATCCCAGATAATCCTAATCATGATTACAACAATAATAATCAAATATAAACAACAACAGAAATAGCCACATCCCATCACTATCATTCACAACTGAAGCTTTACTTAATCTGCTTGTCCACTTGACACCTAAGCGGACAAACCAGCAGTAGCCCTTAAGCAGTGTTTGCAATGATAAGATAACATATTCTACATCAATTCGTTCAAGGGGCACTTCCATGCTAACAAGATTGCTATCAGATACAGCCAAATGTTCTTCTTCAATTACACTATCACCCTTATCTCTGTTGTATTGATTCTACCATGTTACCATGGCAACAGGTAACAAGATTTTTATTTGATCAGCTGACATTTCATGATGGATTTCTTTGATATTATCTTCTTCCAGAAACTCGAACCTCAGGAGGATTTTTATCACATTTGAACAAAAATAACATACTGCATTCATGCATTTTTTCAAAGGCATCATAATAACTGATTTAATCGTGTCTATTCAGGGAAAGAACTATAAAAGCAAATTATGCCAGCAAAGACATCACTTGAATGTAATGATGGGTATTAGAGATTATTTTCTACGTAATTAATTCCGCAATAACCTTTAGAATAGTGGGGATGGGTAGACCAGTCACTGAAGCCCAGAGTTGCAGTGTTGCATCCCTTAGACAAGCCCTTATAGGTCATTCTACAAGGCAGCTACTTTTGGCCCGCTATAGTAACTCCTTTTTTTGGCTATCATATCTCCTTTTGTTTATTGTAGCTCCTTTCGGCTCTTTTAAGCTATTGTAGCTGACCTTTTGGCTATCGTATATCGTTTCAGCTAATGTAGTTTCTTTTGTTTATCATAGATCCTTTCTGCTATCTTAACTCCTGTACTTTAACACACAGGCTCACAAAGGTCGTAGAACTGTGATCACTTTGTGAAATGAGCCCCTGAAATCTATGACTGCATTCAAATCTTGTTTGCCCTGATGGGGCGGTGGGGTAGCCTAGTGGTTAAAGCGTTGGCTCGTCACGCCAAAGACCCGGGTTCGATTCCCCACATGGGCACAATGTGTTAAGCCCATTTTCTGGTGTCCCCTGCCGTGATATTGCTGGAATATTGCTGAATATTGAACAAACAAATTACACCAACTGCCTGCAGCCATTACATGACCTTGATAACACAAACTACCATTATGGGTCAACAAACCACTTTTTCTAAGTTATCTCCCTTAGCCGGTTCCTCAAGCTATAGATTTTAAATCACTTCTCCACTAACAAGTATGTACCTGTGTGCTAAACAAAGACTGATTACATTCCCCACTAACATTTGTTTCTTCAAGACTTGAGTTTCCTGAAGGCAAATTGCTTCCATGAGAAGCAGGTGAGCCTCTTCCGATTCCCCGAGTGCTAGAGGCTTAATCTACATCCTCATCCAGATCAACACTGTGCCACTTAACATCAGGAAGGGTCTACCTGTGTTATTACCTGCTGATTGTTCTGCTAGACAGGTGCTACATCTAATAATTCATCCTAAAGTAACAACTGAAGAATCTGTGCTAGACGATGGTTAGACAGGTGAGAATATCTATCACCATTAACACATCCATCCAATCGTATTTAACATTTTTTCTTTTTTTTGTCTCAGACAGTTTTAGATGATACTGTCTAGAATAGAATGAGCTAAAATAAATAAACTATTTACAAGTTCAAAACAGCTATGCTCCACATCAAAGACATGGTTCTAACATAACACAGCTAACTTCACAATCATCGCAATTATCCACATCAAAGTACTGTGTTTTTCTATAAAAATAATATTTTCAAGTAAAAAAAAGAAAAAGAATTTCCTTTAAACACAAAGGTCTTAAAAAGAATTCATAAAGATTTTGTTTTAATTTAATGTAAGGGAAAATATTGCAAGTCTTGAATGAGTCATCAATAAAATATTCTGTTTTAAAAAAAAAACAAGTTTCAGATCCAACCAGACTATTAGTTGGTCAGAGCTTGTAAAAAGATCAATAAAAACACAACTTTAAACACAAGGTGACCCTTGACCTATGATAAAGGATTCCCAGGATTTTCTGATATCACATTCTGATCATGTATCATGGGTTTCGCAGTTCTGTATTAATGATATTTTCAACATAAATGGTATATCGCACACACAGCATCTGATACACAGGCGAGACACTGGCAATGAAACTGATGGGAAGCTGTCAGACCTGATTAAAGGATGATCTACCTGACGCTGCTGACGTCCTACTGGACACACTGATGATGATATAGGTGCGGACTGGACACCCTGATGATGATGGAGGTGCGGACTGGACACCCTGATGATGATGGAGGTTGTGGGGCTACATAATGATGGCTGATTCATGTTGGGTATCAGACCAGCACATGAATATTTTATTACACAATTATCACTTTTGATATGTTGTTTGTTGTTTGCTGTTGCACTGAGCAACATCTAAGCTGTATATCAGTGTCCTGTAATTAATCCAATCCCAGCCATCTATCCAGTAATTGATAAGCCTGTGCTCAGCAATACTGCTATATAAAAGCTACCTACAAGTAATGGAATTCAAATCAGAC
>VKKT01001120.1:59731-72047 GCA_008038995.1 Haliotis laevigata
TGGAATTACTACACATCCACGGGCTCAGCATTCAGTACAACCTTGGAGCAAGGCTAGTGGTCCACTTATCTAGACTTGCCTCTTTAAGGATGGAATTACTACACATCCACGGGCTCAGCATTCAGTACAACCTTGGAGCAAGGCTATGGTCCACTTATCTAGACTTGCCTGTTTAAGGGTTGGAATTACTACACATCCACGGGCTCAGCATTCAGTACAACTTTGGAGCAAGGCTAGTGGTCCACTTATCTAGACTTGCCTCTTTAAGGGTAGGAATTACTATACATCAACAGGCTAGTGTGTGGATTATAGTGCATAACAAATGGCCATATACATTATCATCACATCTAGCCTTGGATATAAATATATTTCATGTGCAAGTATTGGACTTTTAAGACTTTTGATCAAATACACAAGTATACCTATTGCGACAAAGAAGGAACAGTTTTCAAACTACAATAAAAATATTATTATCATGAGAAGGTATGTGACAAAGAAGGAGCTGTGACCATCTGGTACAGTGTTCATATTAATCTCCTTTTAAAAATCAGCTTCTATCTATCCTTGAGATACAGAATACAAGAATTTTATTTCATTTACACACTCATTTCTGTTCATATACCAACATCTGTGGGAATATGGTATACTACAGCTATTATTTATGTGTTTACCTAATCACCAAAGTTCGTAAACCCTTTTTTACGCCAATAATAATGATATATGGTCATTACACCCAACCATTTGTTTAGGGCACACATTACTTTTTGTCATCAAATGTAAAAAATATATGTACATGTGTTTCATTAGATTACTTTAATTAATCTGTCATGGGAGTCAGAGAGTGATATTCCCCCAAACAAGAACAGTGTGGAAAGGAAAAATCTCTGTCAGACACATTAAAAGTTTTCTCGTTTGGAGGATCTCAGGAAGAATGATATAAAAGTGAGATAATGACAACTTAATAAATGGACTTAAAAAGTTTATAGACAATGAAACATCAACATAAAACTGTTGTTTTTAATCCAACAACAGCAGAATATAAGATATCAGTAACCAATTAAACAAAATTAAAAGGAAATCAATTAAATGAAGTTTTTGAAAAATATAATTTTGCCGGTGTACATTTATATAACATCTATTCAATGTATTGTTAATATATATTTACCTAAACCCTGTCAGCCAGCAAGCAACAGGACATGAAGACATGACTTTATCAGCCTCAACTGATCCACAGACATAGATGGAGGGTACACATTCAGAATAGAGAAAACAACCTGTTAAATACATTACGCTCATCTGAAGGATCGGCACTGTCGTAGGATGGAGGCAGTTGGCAGGAAAACAGTATGTGATATCTTCCCTACCACTGCTCAATATCTTAAGTACACCCAGCATGGGCATCGACACTTATGTTCACACACGTGAATTAACATCCATATTAACATCTCTTTTCCCCAACAGGCATAAACTCATCTTAAATCCAGGGGGAGTCCCCCCAAAGTGATTGCGTTATTTATTCTGATTACCATGGATACTGTACTGGCAACAACTATAAAGTTAGAATTCATGAGACATGACCCTCAATGGGATGTCCTCAGATGCTTGCGTAGTGCTCGCGACACTAAGATCTGATTTAATCCGTATGGGTGCAACGTGTGAAGGATCAAGGTGCGTGAGTCTTATTAAGTTATGGCCTTCATAAAGAAGTACCAACTGTTGAGTAGGAATACATAAATGTAAAGGAGGTGATTACGGGACTATTACGCACTTGATACCCAGACAAAATTTACTGATGATAGACTAAGTCACATTCCTGTACACTTTTTGTTATTTTTTCAAATGAGCAACTGATAAAAGCAGTTGTAATGACAGTAGTACATGTACAAATGTTTTAAGAACGTAGCCAGCAAACCTAGTTCTTCCAAATGATTCACACTCCTGGAAGCTGCAGAAAATACCGAGAAAGTCATTAAGACTTTCCCCCCACTTCCTACAAACAGAGCTGGAACTCGTCTCACCACCACACCACAGTGAGCTGTGTGGAGATTGTATGTGTGATTCCATCAGAACCAACTCAGCATCACAGAAGTAGTGTTGGATGGAGTCTGTCTCACAGCCTCTGAACTAGACTAATGCTAGTCTCTGAATATATATATATATAACTTTGAGTGAGGAGGGGGATTCAGAACGTGAGGAAATCTAGACTTGCTTCGTTTTGGGCTTTAGCATTGCAGAAAAGGCTTGGCAGAAGGGACAGTGAGACAGACTACCTCACCCAGTCCTTAAAGTAATGCTGTTGCTTCAAGCGAAGCAAGTCTAGATTTAACACAGGTTTACATGTATTCCTCAGGCTCTTATACACTTATTCTCTTGCTGGTTTTCATCCAAATTACATATTTTCAGAAACTAACTGTAAGTCTATGCAGGGTGTTTGTTGAAAACTGTATATTTCGTCTGTCACTGACTCTCTCCCTGTTCTTTGAAAAGAAGGGCAAAACAACATATTTTAACACATTTGTTTCAAGACAATCCAGTAAAGCAATCATTTTCTTATTTCTATGCACCTGATGCAATTCCTCATTTTTAAAAAATAAATTGTTCATGCAAAAGGAAATCGGGGCAGTGGGGTAGCCTAGTGGTTAAAGCGTTGGCTCATCACGATGATACACATGGGTACAATGTGTGAAGCCCATTCCTGATGTTCCCCGCTGTGATATTGCTGGAATATTGTTAAAAGTGGCGTAAAACCAAACTCACTCAATCACTCAAATGGAAATCTGAGATCTTCTCAGAAAAACAACCAGTCAGTCAGACCCACTATTGTTTTTTCAGTTGGTTTCTATAGTAACTGTTCAGTAACTGTAATGGTGACTAACAGTGATTTTCATCAAATAAAGTTGCAGTTGAATCAGAATCAAAGATGTAAGGCATTTGACCTTGTAAAATGTGTGCTGGGAGTGATAGAGATTAGTGAAAACAAGACAAGCTTCAGTGACATCATGAAAACAGATTATTACAAAGTTATCTCCCTTTAGCTGGGATTGCACCCTCAAGCATGTGGTACATTGTATGTTCCTAGCATTGTCACTGCCACCAGTAAACTCCTGGGTCTAGATTTTCGAAGCTTTCTTAGCGCTAAGATAGTCGTAAGTTAAAGTATGGCACTTGCGACTATCTTAGCGCTAAGAGAGCTTCGAAAATCTAGGCCCAGACCATTAGGGTGTCCACATATTTTTCTGTGTTTGCCTTCTCTTGCCTGACTTAAATTTTCATTTTGATGAGAAAACAGGTCAGCTTCATATTCCTTTATAAACATTAATTTAAAAAAATCATTGCCAAGTAAAGCAACTCTGTCAACATCATCGGGCAGTGGGTACACGATATTGACAAACAAAACAATAATTTGACATTATGACAACCGAAACTTGCTTGAAAACACATTGGTCACACAATATATTAGCTTGGGGGAGAAAGAAAGAAGATGACATATTTGACATTATGACAATCAACACTTGCTGGTAACAAATACAGGCCAACTGGCACTGAAAGGAGCTGTAATAAGTTGCAGCAATGATACATAAGCTCTATAAATGGGCCATCACTGTGAAGAGCCTGTGAAGCGCAGGAAATTGGTTACAGTTACAAAGTTGAAAATAGATACAGACATCATTCATAAAAGCGATCTGATTTGTCAAAGATTTAAGCAATGCAATGGGAAATTACTTCACTAATATTCCATTGTGTACAAGATCGACATTCCTTATACAGCTGCCATCCTGCTCCCTAAAGGGGGGAGAACTGATGATGCACTTGAAGGACCCCACCTACACTATCTGTCATCTGTACAATCTGTATGCTTATTGCACGGTGTACTGATAAGGTCATACACCACATCTGGTTGAGTGGAAGTAAAACACCATCTGCATCAATCACCCACACATCCTCCTGGGCAATATGGTGTCTATGGAGGCCCACTACAGCCATCTACACATGTGTCTAGTACATGGTGTTTATGGAGGCCCACTAGGGCCATCTCCACATGTGTCTAGTACATGGTGTTTATGGAGGCCCACTTAGGGCCATCTCCACGTGTTTAGTACATGGTGTTTATGGAGGCCCACTACGGCCATCTCCACATGTGTACAGTACATGGTGTTTATGGAGGCCCACTAGGGCCATCTCCACATGGGTCTAGTACATGGTGTTTATGGAGGCCTGGTCTGTCTCACAGTCCCTGAACCATATTATTTTCCCAACTGCCAAGCCCTCTCTGCAGTGCTAAAGCCCTAAATAAAGCAAGTCTAGATTTAATCTCTGGTCTACCTACGGCTCCTTTTCAATTTAAATGGACTTGTTTGTTACTATCAAAATTATATATATTCAGAGACTAAGCCTTAGTCTAATGGAGGCTCACCTCCACATGTGTCTAATATATGTTGTGTTCATGGAGTCACAGCAAGGCCATCTTCAAATGGTCAATTCCTGTTCCCTTTGGAAACCTAACAAAGTCAGTTATGCTATCTACATGTTGTCTATGGAAGCCCAGAAGGGTCATCTACAAGTGGTCAGTTCTTGCTGTGTATGGTGTTCCAGTAGGGCCATCTCCACATGTGCCTAACACATGGTTTATTTGGAAACCCAGCAATGCCATATTCAAGTGGTCAATTCCTGTTCATTTATAAGTGGTATACATGTCGTCTATGGAGGCCCAAAAAGGTCATCAACAAGTGTTCAGTTCCTGCTGTCTTTGGTGTGCCAACAGGGTCATCTAATAGTGGTCAGCACTATCACAAGGATGCTATTGAAAGTCATCAGGGTCTCTTCACAAGCTGTCAGTGTGATCTCACACACCTACAACATGCCACAATGCCTCTATCACAACATCACTTTCATGTATGATAGCCCAGTGGGGACATCTCATCATCAAGTATGTTCTCCCACAAACAATCTGACATCTGTAATTAATGACTTAGTCCCTCTACATCCGCAACCTCAGATAAAGGAGTAAATCCCAGCAGCACCATGTACATCACAAAGTCGTGTTATCTTTAATCAGTTTTCACATACATTATTTATTTTATCTACTGATCATTTTTCTGATCAAATTAAAGTCCAGAGAGTCTCCCACGCAACACCTGGCCCACAAGCCTAGACTGGAAGTATGGAATCCTGGTAGGAACATCATGCATGCTATATAACTTTTCTGAAAAATCACAAATGTTCAATAAAAGAACATTATTTGAAAAACAAACCAAGCTAACAGTAAGAAAATGAGTAGATATTCTTTCCTTACATGTTCGGAGTCTTTAATAAGGTGTTCTATTCATCCCACCCTCTCACCTACTCTAAGTGTGAGATTCTAAATCTACTGGATCTATTATGAACTTGACTATTTCAAAATATTGCTAAATTATTAAGACTTGCATCTTTAATTAATTTATAATTATGATGAATTATAAAATCAATGCAGATGAATCAATGTACCTTACAACTGTGCAATAGAGTCTGTGTTTTGTTGTAGTCGATACGTACTTGACCCATTGATTGTCTTTCCAGTTTGTAAACCTAATCCAGTCTCTTTCAATATAAATTCATTATTCATTGATATTATGTTGTAATGGACTGATTTCATGGTTTAGTTCAGTGTGTACCAATTTCTTGTTTAACCTTCAAGGGAATGAAAACCTAACATCAGACCAAGGTGACCTTTCTCGTGTGAAAACAGCAGTGTTGTCAGTACCGACTGAGCACCCTACACCTCACACGCACACACTTCGCTGATAGACTGGTGGAGAAGGATATCAGTTATTAGACAGGCTAACACTAGCATCAATAATGAGGTTTAAGGAGACATTCCTACAAGTAATAATGTATATTCCATATCACTTATTCAAATGTAAATATCGTTAACTATAAATGCAATTGCAGAGATAAACCTAGGCGGCAGATTGCACGTTGTCTCTCATTTTCAGTTGTGTAATAAGTAGCCAGTGGTCAATAAATAATCTAAGTATATATAAGACTACAAACAAACATCCACCATTAAAATCAGTCAGGAAGGGAAAGCAACAGTGTTTGTTATGATCATACCAATGACATCATCATCATCATCATCATCATCATCTTGTTCATTATCATCATCCCATCCAATCATCATCATCTTCATCATCATCATTCTGTTCTTCATCATCATGGTCATCATCACCATCATCGTTATCATCATCATCCCATCCAATCATCATCATCTTCATCAGCATCATCATCCAATCATTTTCATGATGTTTTAAGTGGAATTACCAACTGTCAGTCTGTTTTATTTAATATCTGTGAAAGTAGGCAGGTGATTCATTCAAGTGGGTCATCAGATGTTCATTCACAGATGTTCACATGCTTTCTGTGTTTCCGTCCCAACCCATCCCTCTTCGTGAAAGAAAACATTAAAATTACCCTGAACCTCCTACAGCCTGAATGGAGGATCTCACCCTATTGCTGCTCAGCTAGACATATCTCTGCACCTCTGGAACTCTTGATAACTCGTCAGAGTCTCTGTGAACCAAAGGACTTCAGACTACAAAGGTTCCTCGGTATCTTAAACACTCCATCCCCATTTGAATCCATCCTTCGCTTCACCAATCCTGATTTCCTGGAGCTAAATATTTATGTTACAGACAAATGCATATTCCAGTCGACACTTACATCTGATCTGACACAACCATTTTAAACAGGTTCATTTAAATTTATTATTTATTCAGTGCTGAATTGTTCCAGTCTCTGTCCACCAGTCATGGGAGTCTGACATTTTTATGTGTTGAAGGTTCAGTACATGCCTGATTTTATACAAGAGTTACCAGAAATATTCTATCCTCAAGATCGAGCAAACTTTCCATACACTATTCCCAAAACTCACCCTGCTTTCAATGGTTTGGATGTCCAATGTCCTTCTGTTGAAAAATACAAAAAAAAAATACGAAATTTGCCCAATCACCAGAAGGCATCACTTCACCTTCAGGCTAATTTGTGTCCAAAGATTTCTGAAGACATTGAACATTTGTTAGTTTTTGCTTCAGGCAAAAATCTCAATCACTGTCAGTTCACTAATTCCAACCTGAACATGCCTAAAATACACATGTCAAATATCTCTCAATAGTGAAAGGTGCCACTTTAATAATGAGCTGATGTGCGGAGTTTTCTTCAAGAAATATTGAGCAGATTGTGAGCTGCTGGTATTTTCTGATCAACAGACAGATGGACGTCTGATGAATGTATCATACACTCTTAAGAAGTTAAGTTAAAGTTTGATTTGCTAAGAATATAATAATTCTTGTTTGATATTCTAAGAATAAAATAATTCTTGTTTGTTTACACCAAGAATATATTTAGCTGAGCAAATTGAAACACAAAAAATAGAAAACGGCTGGCTGTAGTGGTAGCACCATGACCATCTACCTGAACTTGTCAACCCACACCCTGCCCTTCAACACAAAACCATCATCTACACATCTGACAGATGTTTTATTGAGTGAAAGAGCACGTTGTGAGCAGTCTTTTCTCAGATCAACATGCTCTGAAAGTAAGATTCTCCATCCTTGATGATAGAGACTGCCCTTAAACAGCTCAGCAGGTGCTTGTATATAAACACATATCGACACTGAGGGCCATGTTGTATTTGGATACACAGACTGGTTTCGGCATATCTAAACTCTCTTGCCGAATCCATTCAGATGAAAATACAATTAAAGGCAAGGAAAAGAGTGCATCTGAGCGGCACTTTAAACCCTGGATATCAGTCAAATCTATAGTCTCCAAAATATATATTTCAAACCTTTTGCATCTCATGAAGCTTATTATCCATAAAATGCTTGACATCTGACATTTTTCAAATACTTGGCATTGCGTATAATGTGTTTTGACCTAATAGTATTAATCTAATTTACTGTTCACAACAAGTAAACACAAAATGTTTGCTGTCATACAGCCATTTCGTAATCCTTTCATGATTTTTGAAAGTCAATCATCTAAATGTGCCATCTAAAGATATAAAACAACATATCACTAATAATATTTAAATAATAACGGGCAATTTATATCATTCCAAATATGCCACTCATTACCATTCCTACCAATTTCAAAATCATCTTCACGCTATATGAACATATTCAGGACTTCATCAGGCAATCCAAGATGGCTGACAAATTCATCCCAAGATGGCCACTGGGTAATGACAAACGTTCAAAGCGTTCCTATTACATGGCCCATATCCCTCTAATTTCATCCAAACTATCGATGTACTTTCCAATCTAAATGCTGAACTGTCAGATTCCTATGGCTACCAATATTAGTACCATGTGAATACCCTTATCAAAACACTACAGCTGCCCAGCCGAATTACCCATAATGCTCCTCCTCCTCATTATTCTGTCCTAACTGCAGCTAATCACATGACTGGGTGGAGGCACTGACCAAACCAACATGATCACGCTGCGTGACAGAGGACAGTAAGGCCATACGCTGATTTTACGTTCTTTAGATTAATATGGAACAGATATTTGGGCTGATTGACGTAAAGTAACAATGAATTTCAATGTTTTTTTCCAAGAAGTTATTGTGTCATTCCATCATAAAACAAGTATTAATTCTGATGATGTCCAGTATTCTTACAGTAACATGTCTGTTACTATTTATTCTGAGAACACTTTGCTCTTCTTCAAAGAGGCACTGACTTTGTTAAATTACAGCATAAGGCCTTCATATTCATACAGTCTCAGATATTGAACTAAAAAGACAATGACATACATGCCAAGTATGAGTGAATAGAGTTTTATGGCACTGTATTCCATTTGCATCATGCCTGGAGATACAACAATGAACTTCATAGATTGTAGCCATGTGCAGAATCAAACTGGACCTTTGGTTTGATGAGTGAGCACTTAACCCACTTGGCCATGTCATGCACAGCTATAAATTATGAGGCATCAATGGATATTTTTCCGAGCATTAATGTGATAAATTTATTTATTCTTCAGCACAACCTGGTTGTGATTCAATGCAGTACAACAAGTGTCCAGTAACCCATGCTTGTTGGAAGAGGAGGCTGAGCTGACTGGGTGCTCAGACTGGATTCCCTACAATCATTGTTCGCATCTGCCGTGATCAATGCTCATAACATCGACCACCATATTGACTGATTATTTACTGCCCGCATAAAGCCGCAATCATGCACTTATACATATACACACCTCCACATGCACACACACACCCCCCCCACACACACACACATCCACACACACCTCTTCCACCCTCCACCCCACCCACACAAAGAAGGACATTCTTAATAATTGAGATCACAGGGTACAATATTTTAGATCTACACCTACCAAATCAATCAGAATCACATTCAGTACCAACAATCTAACTACCACTATCACAAGAACGTCCCATTAATTATGTGCCTCAATACACCTCCACCTGTTTGTCCTGATCAGAAGAAAAGCTACACTATTAGGAACACACAATTCCACTTACAAGTAACGACTCATTGCTGCTAATAACAGAAATCAAATTTTCAATGGCAATCAGTTCACACTAAGTCAAATCTTTGCAGCACAAGGATGAGCTGATATCATAAATCATGACGCCATTAAATATGGCAAATTAATGTTGCAATACCAGCAGAAGCGATGGTTTTGAATACAACAAAAGGGCAAATCATATGCCAGAGTCCCTCTACATCCATGACCTGATTCAAATAAGGCATCTATTCTCGAAAAGCAATTTTCTTTGCAATCGGTAATTGCACTGAACTCGTGAAGCTGATCGGCCACCGACACATCACTATTACATTATATCATTGAAGCAAAAGATATTTCTAAAAATAACCCCCCATTTTACTTCAACAGCAATGATTGAACAATCAGAATCTCGGAGTTCACAGTCCACAACAGATTATACATGGTCACTTTCAGTCACACTTGGTGGACATGCCACAATGTCCTTTTCAAATACAACATGATCACTCTTCAATCAAAAATGGTTTAGCCATCAGTAAGGGTGATCTAATGTTGCAAGCGGTCCCAATCAGTGGACACCATACAATTAGGACAAAAAACACAAAAGGAACCAGTGTATATATGATAAGCACAAGGCAAGTAGTATATAACACTCATCAAGAGATACAGGAAAAAACTTTTACTGCTGAGATTAAGGTCTGTCATCCGTGGTGTGAAATCACGTGGATCGATACGACATCCATCTCTATGCAGACCTCATTCCTCGTCAAAGTGATCTTGCCGAGTTAAGTACTTAATTGTCTGGGATCAGAATAAACATCCATTTACCGACGCCATAACTGCTGTCGGGGAGAAGTATGGTGTTGTTTGACGCTATGTAAAGCTGCGAAAAGTCATCTTGAGGATATGCTTCATGTTGGTAAAGTGATGGCCATTTATTCCAGGACAAGCATCGATCACACCACAGAACACTCTCACCTACATGTTCCATGTAATCATGTACTTGAGACTTACAACCTGGAGGACGTGACTCAGGTTGATCTTTGAGTGACGTGGGTTTGACGCTTGACTTAACACTACTTCACGAACATCACAATAAATACATTACACGCATTTCAGTGGCACTTGATCAGCTAAATAGGAAATTTGGAGGTTAATGTTTGTAAACTGAAAATGTCAAGTTGCTGATGAACGCTACCATTTCTTTCTGTTGTTACTTGTTGGGCAGGGTTCTGTTGTCTTCGTGCATTGAATGATATATTACTGATTCCATGTTGTTGTCTACACTTTTCTGTGTTAAAGAATCAATAAGTGGTCTGTTAAGTTGTATTGTTGTTGCATTTATTTAATATCTATTTCATAACTTAAAAGAATAAATTCAACATATATTTATGAAACATGAAAAATCAACATTTGTGTGTTAATGGAAATGGAAGTGTTAAACACGATGTGCACATTTTGTTACCTGCAAATCATATGCACCAGTTTTCATGTTTATATCTTCAAACATGCACAAAAACATTGGTGCCAATTTATAACTATTGCAGGGACGGTGGGGTAGCCTAGTGGTTAAAGTGTTCGCTCATCACACCAAAACCCTGAATTTAATTCCCCACATGGGTACAATGTGTGACGCCCATTTGCGGTGTCCCCCGCCATTTTATTGCTGGAAAATTGCTTAAAGTGTTGTAAAACCTCACTCACTCACTATAACTGTTCCCACTCACAGATAATGTTGGAGGAGGCCCAAAGTAGCACAGAGAGGATAAGGTATTGGGAATAATCAGAAATCAGTTCACCCAGGATGTAGAACTAGCCCTGAAGTGATGAGGTGATTTTACCTCCATTTCAACAGATTCCATTTATTTCTTCAACTTCATGGTTGATAAACAATTTCTTTGTAATGTTTCAATAATGCATCATATTTGTACAGGTTTACATGTACAGACTGAAAGGCTGCTGACTGCAGATGAGAATCGATTGGGACAACAATTCTATGATGTCATCAAACACATGAAATAACCCTTCCAAACACGCTGTTGGATCATAGATCATAAACATTTTAAATTTAATTTAGGACAACAAATTGAATTTATTCTCGTATGAGGATCATTTTATCTAGAACAAATATTAAAGCACACATTTCTGAATCAAAAAAGTATTATATAAGGTATTGAACCATTTCGGTAGCCCTTATCCAATGAGTTGGGAATGGAAGTAGGGAAGCCTATCTTTAAGACTGAAAATCAATTTTGTTTGTCATCTCTGTTCGGCAGGATTTAGGTGGCTCAATTTGAACGCTCTTACCAAATTTCATTCTCATCATCTCTAAATGGTGTCTACTAAATCGTATTGGACGAGAGAGTTTCCCACTGCTTGGCAGAGTTATTGCATTATCTGATGATCCAAGCTCCTCTGTGACATAAATCTTTGAACTGTGACCTGTGAGCAAACATATAATGGAGGATGGTTTAATTTTTTATCAGTCAGTGGTATGGAAAAGGGAAATATTGACTACTTGAGTTTATCTGCTGATCTCTTTATATAAGGTGATCTGATTATCCTGGGATATAGTCAGATCATCACTTATAGAATGGGAGAGAGTCAGATCATCACTTATAGAATGGGAGAGAGTCAGATTATCACTTATAACACAGGAGAGTCAGATCATCATTTCTTATCACATGGGAGAGTCAGATTATTACTTATAACATGGAATATAGTCAGATCATTACTTATAACATGGGGGAGTCAGATCATTACTTATGACATGGGGGAGTCAGATCATTACTTATAACATGGGGGAGTCA
>VKKT01001121.1:34626-44970 GCA_008038995.1 Haliotis laevigata
TCTCTCTCTCTCTCTCTCTCTCTCTCTCTCTCTCTCTCTCTCTCTCTCTCTCTCACACACAAGCCATAATTATTATGAACTGTCCCTTATCACTTGATGAAACCATCAAACCTAGAAACTTAATGGAGGAAACTACTGGATTGAAACGAATAAGCATAGGCCAACACCACCTGCCCAACACAATACTACATGCAGTTGCAGTGTCTTATTCCAGAATAATATAACTACAATCATGTTTTATGAGAAGAATTATGTCATCGTACTGCCCATGAGGTCCCTGGAATGATGGGAGACAACTCTTGGCGCTTTTATTCACATAAGTCGTTGAGGTTCGCTAACTGTAAGCACGTTCAGTGCTGCACATTGCTGAAATAGCTTTACATCAATTTATACGTGTGTAGCATTTAAGCGCCTAGTTGGAGGCCATTCATGTTTGCTGAATCATCGGAAAACGGTATTTGAATTATCAAAAAATAGCTGAACTTTAACATTACATGGTGGTATGCTGCTGCATATGCAATTCACAACTGGATGGGAATACTGCTACTTTTCTTCTGCGGTTATTTGTTGTACACGCTCTTAACAGAAAAGGATACTCTTTAGACCACACTGGGACACGCCCCCTCCACGTGGCCACTGATCTCTCTCTTCCAGGAAATTTGACTGCAACACCTTGACCGAGTTAAGGCAGACTTGGGAACCTTTGGCCTTGTTTAGCTGTTGGGACTCCAGGTTTGACTGCATTTTTTGCAATCATCGGAGCCGTGCGAATTTTGCTTAGGACGGAAGTAAGGTCAAGTGGTGGCCGCATTAACATCGTATTTGTACTGGGGGCATTAAGGGTAGCAACCAACCCCGAACTTCCAGATTTGTTTTACACGTGCTTCACGCTTCCTTCCGACGCCCTAAGCCTCAATTTGTGTATTTCTATGGATTCAATATGATTGCTTGTCTGAACACGTAGACATAACATATGGGTGTTTTTATAATTAGTTTCATAAATCTTTAGTTGGAGTGTCGGCCTACACGTAGAAAATGTTCATATTATTATTGTTTCAGCTTAAAAAGTTCTATTCGTGGGTTCGAAGCCCTCATTCGTTGTAATTATTATTTCACCCCTACGCTACCTGGCTGAAATACCGATTAACGCCAATTATGTTTTCAAAAAGGCAGTATTGCAGCTATAAGGTTTACAGTCTCGTTGCATTCACGAAATACTGTGATAGGAACATGGGTATTTTACGCATCAATGTGTATGGGTACGCACATTACGCACGCGTGACCTGCAACGATACTAGACGGTGATGCAAGTACTTAACATTGTGATCTTCCATGATGGCTTGTAATTGCTGCTGCGAGCTGACGTTATTCCGAACGACTCACATTCCTTGTCTGATGAAATGTAAGATATACCCCGTGCATTTCCGTGTTAGTACTGCTCCGTGCCTGGTGGCGCTACTTGGCAGGGCCGTGTGGCATATTCGTGGATCGGATGTGACCGCGTGTAGTGTTTACATTAGGCATGTATAAAGGATTTGATATCATCACATGTTCAGGTTTTGTTTGTGGTTAAGATAATATATTCTAGATGACGTTAAACCTCCTCAAAAGATTTATCACCTGTCCCACATCCACAGAATCAACAGTAAATAATGAAAAAAACAACGTTTTAGGCCTGTCTCATTGTCACCAGGTATATTCTTGCAACACGCGCATCATTTTGAAACTAATGTCCATTTGAGCATTTAGGGGTATTTGTAGAGTTTGGCGCAGACAAACCATGATTTCCAGGTAGCCGGGAATTGTTAAAGAGCTACTGGCGAATGTAGAAAGTGCACGCATGTACATTTGGGCCATATCCAGATATTCTTGTTTTAGCCTGATTATTGGTCTAGCTACGGAATGTTGTTGTTGTTTTATGTATAAGGCTCTATAATAAGCCCTTACTGGCATACCCTCACTTGTGAGGGTATACACTAACCTTAATGTGTAACTGAATGGAATGTTTTAACTTTTGCGGGTGAAGACATTAAACGGAAGAGCCGCTCTGGAATCTGCGCGCCCTTAGTGTGTGTGCGTGGTTGACCCACGTCATCGTTCCCCCCTTTATACCCCAACCTATTAGTTCAGGCATTGCTTTCAGTTGAGTTTTTTTCACACTAACTCCCCTTCAGTAGTTACGGCATTTCCCCCCTCTTTAGAATCGTTCATGTGGAAGAAAGCCTTTATGGCTTTTGTCAATTTATGCCCGATGTTATCTTCTGCCCCTATTCGAACTTCTCAGTTTCGTCCTTGTTCAATAATTTTAAGCCAGCAAAACCAAATGGTTTATATTTTACCAAATCTCTACTTGACTCGTTGTTGCTGATTTCAAAGCTAAAAATCCTCTTCACTGGTTATCGGCGAACAGCCCACCCACCGTTAAAGGTAACCTTATAAATCTGGTTGCTGCTCAGATAAGGGAACTACTTTTTATGGGGACAAGAGAAAGAGGTAATCGGATTATCAAATTCTGTTTTCAGTGATCGGTCAGTAAGGAAGTACAGAGACTGGATTCCTTTTCATAGCGGCGAAAAATAAGACTAGCTCGCTCCATTATGCATACATCTTACAACCCTTCCTTGAAAGTTGTCTCCTGACCTTCCAGAAGACACTGGTTGTGGTTGAGATCCTTCTTGGTATGTCACCGTCTTAACCTTTCTCATTTGTTGGCGCGCGCACACACACACACATACACACCGCATGTGCGTACGTACGCACGCACACAAACAGAAGATACTATGTCCCTGATGATACTTTTCAACAAATAATTCTATATACTAATTGTAATGTACTCAGTGTGGGGTTGTTCCTTACGCCACGTACACCAAGACACAACGAGGGAGATGGTGTCAACATTCGTGTTTCATCCAAGATGGCTAACTCATCCATACATGACGTCATCATCCTCGTGCAGATGACGTGTAAATGACGTAATCAGAAATACAAAAGGGCTGGTGTTACAACTACTTTTTGCATATATACAACACTAATGACAGAATATGAACGATATCAGTGACGGCTAATGATGAGGTACTATGTATCAGTTTGTGTTACCTTATTTACGTGTTTGGTCACGTAGTCATAATGTCTATTTACAACGGAAGCTTTAAGGGTTGTGTTCCGCCCTACATCTAGGAGCTGTGGCCGCCAGCCAGCAGGGCTAATTGTTGACGTATTCAAGCATTAGGCGAATATCTTGTGGTTCTCCTGTACTTATAACGTTGGTACTAAAAATAGACTTATCATGTGAGGGGCATGTGTCACATGGGTGGGAAATTGTCACATGACTTTGTAACAAGGGCGTGGCCTTAGCACATGGTCATGTCATGCCGAGATGATATTGTCTTGTTAGTAACCCGGATGTTGGGATGTGTAATTTACACACGGTTGAGTCATGCATGGTGATATGGTTTCAAGACCGGTTACCAGCGTGTGGAATGTTCATATGACTGTGACGTCAGTGGTTTCCTGGGTCCACCTGAGGAAATGTGAAGGATGGGATGGAACCTTAATTTGTATTTTGGTCGGACTCAAAGTGGGAAATCCGGGGAATGAAAAGGCCCTCATTACCTCATGCTTGTCTTACCTATAGAGTTTGTATTATTAGTGTACAAGTGCATGGGTATGTCGGACTAGAATAAGTACCATAGAGAGTTTACTGCAGGTACACCGGAAGGTAGTAAGCCGGAAGTACGGATTGCTGGTTTTCATGTGGGTATGTCGGTAGTGAACAAGTACCTTGTAATCACAGAGAGTTTCCTGTAGGTACACCAGCCCAGAGTAAGGCGGAAGTACGGATTGCTGGTTTTCATGTGGGTATGTCGGTCGGGAACAAGTACCTTGTAATCACAGAGAGTTTCCTGTAGGTACACCAGACCAGAGTAAGGCGGAAGTACGGATTGCTGGTTTTCATGTAGGTATGTCGGTCGTGAACAAGTACCTTGTAATCACAGAGAGTTTCCTGTAGGTACACCAGACCAGAGTAAGGCGGAAGTACGGATTGCTGGTTTTCATGTGGGTATGTCGGTCGTGAACAAGTACCTTGTAATCACAGAGAGTTTCCTGTAGGTACACCAGACCAGAGTAAGGCGGAAGTACGGATTGCTGGTTTTCATGTGGGTATGTCGGACTGGAACAAGTACCTTGTAACCACAGAGAGTTTCCTGTAGGTACACCAGCCCAGAGTAAGGCGGAAGTACGGTCTTTGCAACTGGAACACGATGGTATGCATCAACCGAGTCAGCGAGAGTGATCACCACCAGTCTCCTCTTACGACAGGCATGGGTTGCTGAGGACAACATGTCTGCCCAAGTATCGATGACCTACAGGTCACCTTGACCCAGCTGTAATAGTTTTGCATGGCTGCAGTCAAAACTGGGTATTCTTGGACACCGTCTGACGTCATTGCAGAATTTTGGGAAGGTGGTCACTGGTTCACTGAAATGCTGAAATGAACGCTGGCTTGATGGTGGTGTCAAGCAGAAGGAAACAGCGACAAGCGCCCATTGTCTGAATCGATTTGCTGTTGGTGTGTGACTGTGCCAAGATAATCCCGGTTCTGGAATGAGTAACTGCTGCTCTTGTGTAATTCAAGTTTCAACCCTCTCACCCACTGTTTACAACCCCTAACTGAAATAACGCTGTCTTCTGTCCATCCCGTGTCCGCCGAGGGAAGGTGGCTCAGACCTTTAGTCCCATAGTACTTTCATATAGATGTATCAGTAGAACAACCAGTTGTTGTGGCAGTAGACTTGCACAAGTCTCTAAAGTAATAATTATTAGTTTAAATGATAAAATATAAATATCACCCAAAACAGACTTGCGTCCTTACACAGTACTATGCGCTTATCTAGACTTTCCTCTTAAAAGGATAGAATTACTATACATCCACTTGGGCTTAGCATTCAGCACAGCCTTAGAGCAAGGCTACTGTGGCAGTAAAGCATCAAGTGGGTATAACAGTCAACCAACAGTTAGTTATAACAGTAAACCACTGAGTTAGGGTTGTAAGGGGAGATAAGCGGTATAGAGGTCTTTGCACATTAGTGAAACTGCTGGGTATTGGGGATAGACACATCAGGGCGAAACAGGATTCGGACCCACGACCATAGGCTTCTGGTTCATCTAAGGGACGCAAATTGCGGTGCCTTGGTCATCGTGACCCTCTTCGGCATAGAGGGTTAGCCGTAGCTCTCAGGAGGCTCTCTGAAAGTCCAAACCGACATCAGAGATCGGGTCAGTCATTCCACCCATGTACCATCCATTAGCAGAAGGTGCGTTGGGGTAACTAAATGATTGAAGCATTCGGTCGTCAGTTTCCGGTTACGATTCCCCACATCACGTGGGAATCCCATATATGTCTGGTGTCACAATCAGAATTGGTCTTCAGTAACCCATGCTTGTCGTAAGAGGCGACTAATCAGATGGTCAGGCTCGCTGACTTGGTTGACACATGTCATCGGTTCCCAATTGCTTAGATAAACAACAAACCAACCATCGTGATATTGCTGCAGTACTGCTAAAAACGACGTAAAACAATGTTCACTCACTCAATGAACAAAGCCGTTGTAACCAAAATAATCGCATTTACGAATCGCGAGTTGAAATAGAGTGAGTGAGTGGGTATTGTTATACCCCGTGTTTGGCAATACGTTAGCAGTATCATGGCGGATTACACAGAAATGGGCTTCACACGTTGTACACATGTGGGAATCGAACCCGGACCTTCAGCGTGACGAGCGAACCCTTTAACCTCTGGACTTTGACTCTCGGCTCCGCGTTAATAGAACACAGAAACAATCAATTACACGTAGCATTTTGTGTAGAGTTTAGTGCAGGATTTGCACGTTGCAGGGGGGATTGACGATAACCAGCATGTGCAAGTCAGCAGGTTGGTGCAGGCTGTTCACCCCGCTTCGTCCACCTGCGAGGCTACGCTGCTATATTAGACTGTGTCGCTGTCTTTTTTAAACAAACCTCACTTGTTCATGTATTTCACATTGCGGATACGGTGACCTACATCGCTCGAGTATAATGTGTTAAAACATTCACAAGGCTCTCATCGTTTGTAAGCTATTCCCTCTGACATAACAAAAATTTCTGAAATTTTAAAAATGAAATTCATTCTTGCGATGAAGAGTTGCTCATTACATTGGTTGACAAACTTGGTATTCACGTTGCCTAGGTAAAGTGTTGTTAAATGACAGGAAAGTCGGTGAGCAAGATGACGGCTGTTCTTTTCTCCTCCCTAACAGACCACCAAAGAGCAAGCGAGTACATATTGGAAGTAAATAGATCACGGTAAGGCTAAAGTCGCACATCACCCCTGCACATCGCCAACTTTCACACGCTGCGCCGGAAACAGCCGTATCTCCACTGTAAGCCTGAACGATAGGGTTAACTTGGCACTGTTCGTTTCAAATTCGAGACGATAGTACGCGTTGAAAGATCTACCAAACGTTATATCATGCCATTATGATTTGGAATTTAATTAGGTAAACATATTTTGTTTCATCCATGACTTTGATAAACCTATAGGTTTGGAAATATGTTATGGCGGGGCTTCGTACTAATGTTATCCCGTGTCCAGCCAGAATCAATCCCTCAAGGTCGCCTCGGAACAGTACAGGGACACATTCTTCGCATTATTAAAAAGTTCAGCACTGAACAATACAATGTGAGAACTCGGGAAGTTATCTTAGGAGATAGTCTGTCTCACAGTCCCTGAACCGCATTATTTTCCCAACTGCCAAGCCCTCTCTGCAGTGCTAAAGCCCTAAATGAAGCAAGTCTAGATTTCCTCAGGTTCTCAATCTCTGGTATCCCTAGGGCTCCTTTTCAATTTAAATGGACTAATTGTTTGTTACTATCAAAATTGACACAGAGACTAAGCATTAGTCTACTTAGGAGACTGTGTTAGCCATAGTTATCAAGTCTTTTGTGGGGACTTAAAACGAAACTGTCTTCAGAAATATTTATTTTGGGGTATTATATTTCGTGTAACCGTCTGGCGGATTACCTGTCTGTAGTAATGTGTTTATGTGAGAGTAATCCTCGCTTGACCTCAGGCTTATTCCGTTTCCCTGCTTCTAACATCAAGGGGTGACAGCGAACATGGGCGGCGTTAGTTACATGACTTGAAGAAGAGGGGGGCCGGTTCTATCATTCACTGAACGTCGGTAACGTCATACCTGAAATTAACGTCTGCACGGAGAATCCGTTGTCTATTACTTACTTATTCTGGTGTTACTGGGCAGAAGGTTGTACGGTTGTCGTTGTCGTTGACATTCAATACGTCAAATATGTTACAGCCTGATGCTTTCTGTGTGAGATGTTTGGTGATATGGTTATATTTTTCCACACGTTGCTTACCTTTTTCGAGAACACGTGATGTAATCACACAATTTCGTTGATCCATTCCTATTTTTTCAAAGCTATTTTGCTTTAGTAGTAGCCTATTCCGTTGGGCGTTGGTAATTTCATCAGATAATCTAGTACGATCATTGTCATGCGTTGGCGTTTCACAATAACAATATATGGTTTACACATATTTCCGCTTACAATATATCTCCTGTGGTTAGGGGAAAAGGTATCCATGTGTTGATATGTACAAAACAAATAATCTCTAACATTGACTATGTACGTTTGTAGTTTTCAAGTAAACCACGGAATGAAGTTAAAGAACACCCGAATTTTATATGAGTATAACTGGTCTGCCATGACTTCTTTTGAGTACGGGCGGTTGGGTAACCGGGTGGTTAAGGCGTTGCCGTGATGTTGCTGGAATATTACTAAAAGCGGCATAAAACTAAACTCATTCACTCTTTTAAGTACAGTCAAACACTGTCGAACTTAAGGTTGTTTCGATCTGTGCTTATTCCGTCTTAGTCCTGATTTTGTGGTTCAGCCTCACCAATCACCTGTGGTTGGAGGAAACAGGTATCCTTGTGTTGAGATGTACATTTGTTTCGAGAACTGTCTGTAACCATGACGTATATACACTACTGGTGCTCCAATCACTGGATTATCTGGTCTAGACATGATTATCTACAGACCGACGTGGTATAGCGGGAATATTGCATAGCTAACATAGACCAAGCCAAATTATTTTCCCTTCCGCCAAGCCCATTCAGTAAAAAGTCTTAAGTGAAGCAAGTCTAGAGTTTCCACGTCTCTTTGGGGTTTATTTCAGTTTTTGTTTCGATCAAAATGATATAGCCTACTCATGGAAACAAATAACGGAACACATGAAAGTACAGGTGTTCCTTTATTCTTTTCCAGGTTTCTTCACAAGGTATGTATTGCACTGTGGGTGAAAATCTGGAATAATTAAAGGAACACTTGTAGTTTCACGTGTTCCCTTATTCTTTTCCATTAGTATGTATTTTCAGAGACTAAGCATTGGCCTAGTACCGTCTTAGTTTCCATACAACACGATACAGGTTTACATTGCTATATAATTTATTTTCACTTGAAATATCCTATTTTGAAAAGCGAAATAATGTATCCTGCCTTAAATATCTCACAAAACACAATTTTTATTAGTAAACAGGGTAACATACGCATGATGAAAAAGCAGAAACCGAAACTGATTAATCTATATCAGTTCCGTGACAATAGTTATTCAAAAACCTATGCCATGGCTTCCTCTGATTCATTCGTTATTATGAATGAGTGAGTGAAAGAGTGTGGTTTTACGCCGCTTTTAGCAATATTCCAGCAACATCACGGCGTGGGACACCAGAAATGGGCTTCACACAKTGCACCCATGCGGGGAATCGAACAAGGGTCTTCGGCTTGACGAGCGAACTCTTTAACCACTGGGCTACCCCACCGCCCCCTATTTGACCTGGACCAGACGTCAGGTCAGTCGAGAAGAACACACAGTGTTCCTTTACCAATTTGTATCGGCTCTCTGTGAGGTAGAGTGTAATGATATCATGTAGATGTTTCCAGTAGTTACAGGGAAGTTCAGCACTTAAAGGAGTGGTGTTATATATATTTATTTAAGTGGTACATAAGTTGTAATGTAATAACTGGTGCTTGTATGTTCAAGACGCCTCTCAAGCCATTGCTTATTAATTGACCTCATCCACTCAGTATGTTTCCGTTTCCACTGTCAGTTATCTTTTGATGACGTGATAATTCTTAAAGTGTCAGTTACAAAGTTTTCACGTATCACGCCATGTCGAGGTGGGTCTCGCCTCGCAGGCAAGTGTGCCGTTACATATTCTGTCTTGTCTAACTGTGATGGACTCAGTTGATAGAGCTGTCTGTTAATTATTTTGTAACGTATTTTGTATGAGGTCAATTGGGTCTCTTTTTGGGTAGTGTGAAAGGTCACACGCCATCGAAATAATGTTTCCACGACATTTCTGTCTGACAGTTCGGGGAGAGGTGGAGCTCTGACGATTCCAAATCTGGTCAGACTTATCTGCAGGTGGATTGCCATTGTGGATCTCTTTAATGAGTACTTAAACCTTTGTATTCTCAAGTAGTTGCCCGACAACATTAAGGTAATAGAAGCCCCGCGTTACGAGAGAGGCCTACGGTAGGACAAGTAATCGCCTTGTCAGCGGATGGACTTAGCGTTCTTCCACTTAGAGGAGCTGGAAGATGTTTCGGCTGCTTTGACTTGAGTCATCTTGCCGGTCAACAATAGACTCATCCAGGTTATAAACTTATAATGCTGATAATGGCTCTCTTGTATCAGCACTCGTGGATCTTACAAATCACTCAACAACTTCAGAAGGTCTCTGCTTCAGAACGACCTAAACTCACCCGAGATGGTGAACCTGAGATTTCCTGGAGAGTCAGAAGCCTTGGACCCAGCCTGTTGCAAACTTTACCATGAACGGTTCATTTCCCAGAATGTTCTCTCGCCCATAAAAGATGCCTACAGTGTTGGGCACGTGACGTGTGGTGAGTCGATTATTATCCCAACAATACACATTTCCTGAACATTTTCCTACATGGTGACAGTTGAAGGTCTTCCTGATACTTGATCATCAACCTGGCTCTCTTCCTCTGTGGAACACTTACCTTACAAACGTTACTTCAGAACAGAGCTGCAGTCAGTTTGTGTCCATTTGTCTCCATAGCGAATACCAGGACACTGTGATGCCTGTATAGATATATGCTCGCTGGTTGTATACTGGGTTCAAATGCAACCTCATGCTACTGAATATATTGTACATAATGCATGACAACGATTAACATCGCTGGTAGTTAGGATTATTATTGTTACTATTATAGGATATTTATATAGGATAGGTGTGATTCAGCAATTACTCATGTAACCAA
>VKKT01001121.1:96822-107467 GCA_008038995.1 Haliotis laevigata
GCCAAGGCTTCCTCACTCAATGCCATCCCTAAGGTGACTCAGAGATCATATTAAGCCATCCATGATAGATATATTCCTGCTAATCCGCGACAGATGGATAGGACTTTGCTTAGCTCCAGGATTTTAAGTTAAGGACGCTTCCTTTAACTGTCAATTTAAGGATCTCAAGGATATTGATGTCACTGCCCGTACATCCATAGACATTTTATCTTATACCAATTGGTTTGCGGCGGGAGTACGAGCCTTGCTGCTGCCTCTATTCCAGGATTATGAAGGCATTAAAAAGGCCACATTAACATTAGTATCTATGTCTGCAGAGGAGGTCACCATGGTGCATTTTTGGATGTTGTTTATCAATCGGTGGTGGATGCTACGCATAACCAACTTTGTACACTGGGAAGACTGACAGCTATGGAGAGAACATATCGATTGAATTCTGTCAGAAGCCTACCGGAGTCTGCTAAAGATTTACTTTTCCAACAGCCCCTGGATTCGGAGTCTCTGTTCCATGGACAATGTAGCCACGCTATACAGGCTAAGGATGCAGTTACATCACGGAACTTGAATCAGAGACTAGCTTTGGCTTTACTTTCCCAAAACAGGAGCAGGCCACAGTTTAGAATTAGGAGGGCTTCGTCAGATAATACTACCCGGTCATTTACTTACAGCTGTCAGGAGCGGCTTCAATGTTCTGCCTTTGAGAGAGCCATTGATGCTAAGCTATGTCCTTTGTCTTCGACATCAGCTCGTGGAGTATGTGGACAACTGGAAACTGATCACGTCAGACAGTTGGATTTTGTCAGTAATAGAGAAGGGATTTATCCTGCCGTGGGACAAGTTTCCCCCAGTAACTCATCAGACAACCTACCCCAAGTAACTCATCAGCCGGTAGGAAGAAGATTTTTCTGCAAAGGGATCGCTTAGCAGGAGCGTCGGTAACCATTCAGCAGCTTTTAGACAAACGAGCCATAGTAGAAATCCCCCGGCGGACCAGTCTTGCGGTTTCTACTCCCCGTTATTCCTTGTTCTGAAGAAGGATACGGACAAAATGAGGATGATTATAGATCTAAAAGTACTAAACAAGAACTATTTAAGGAAACCACCCTTAATACAAGATGGAATCATTGGCCAACTTGAGAACACTTATTCATCAGGACTCCCAAGTTTATCACCATAGACTTGAAGGACGCTTATCTCCATGTACCTATTCATCCTCGTTCACAGAAGTACCTTCGTTTTGCAGTTTTGTGTCCTACCGTTCAGGATATCGCTAGCTCCTTGGCTCTTCACAGTGGTCATAAATCTGATTTTAACGTTCCTGCGTCGGTGTCAATTCACGGGTACTTGGACGATTTTCTGGCAAGAAATACGGTAACTCAAATCCTGGTGAAACAAACCAAGTATATTCTCCATGTATTTATCCATCTCTGTCTCGGTACATCCTGTCAAATGAGAATTGGAACCCACGTCAAGGATCAAGTATCTGGGAGCCATTCTCGATGCCAAGGCGGGTCAAACTATACTCCTCAAGATTGCTGGTAGAAGATTCGGACCAAAGTCTACGATCTCCTGGCAGACAAGGCTGTGTCGGTTCGTTCATGGATGTCTCTGATGGCATCTCTCACATCCATCCAGGATTTTACAATGAGGGGCAGGATACATTTGCGGGAACCACAGATTTGGCTAAACCAGTTTCGCAATCTCTCCTTCCAGCATAGTATGCCAGGAACTACTATGGTGGACAGCAACGTCCTTCCGGGAGTTCACTTTCGTCAGCTTCAACCACAGGCTGGGGTGCTCACATGGACGTGTACCAGGCTCAGGGTCTTTGGTCTCTTCACATCAATTGTCTTCAGATGTTAGCGCAACGGAAGGCTCTTTCCCATTGGTCTTGGAATCTACATCGAGAAAGTATCATGTTGGTGACGGACAACAGTACGGTAGTAGCGTACATAAACAAACAAGGAGGAACAAAATTACATCGTCTCCTTTACATCACTCAGGACATATTCAGAGTGGCAGACATGATGTAGAGTTTCATCAGAGCACGTCACATTCCAGGCAAGCTGAACATTTTAGCCGATTCCATCTCCAGGCAGGGGTTGTGGCAACAGAGTGGACTCTGAATATGGAAGCATTCAAGCTCATTACGGACAATTGGGAGACACCATCCATAGATCTGTTTGCAACGTCAAGAAACAACAGACTACCAATATTTGTGAGTCCGGTTACGGATGCTACAGCCTGGGCAGTGGATGCCCTATCAATATCATGAGAGAATCTCATAGCTTGTGCATTTCCTCCGCTGAAGTTAATTCCGGAAGTACTAACCAAGATTGTACAACACAACTGTGTAGTTTATATGGTCACTCCAGCATGGCCAACCAGGGCGTGGTTAACGGATCTTCTACATCTGTCTACAGACAAGCTGTTCCGCTTTGGAAAAATCTTCTCAGTCAGCCCAAGTCGAACAGATTCGACGAGAATGTAAGTCTCCTGTCACTTCACGTATGGAGGCTATCTGTAGTTCCTTCAAGGAACAGGGATTTAACAAACAAACTACAGATTGCCTCCTTGTCTTCGCCACAGCCTCAAGAGTATCGGAGTTGCATGCAATTGCCGTTAAATCTATTGCCCTTGCTGAGGGTTATAAGTCGTTGTCTTGTGGGACAGTACCAGAGTTCGCAGCCAAGAATCAGTCCGGCACTGCAGGTCCTTTGGGACACAGATCTTATGAAATAACAGCTCTTCCTGCCACTGCTTCAAGGTCCGATAGATCAAGGTTACTATGCCCATTCCGAGCCCTTAGATGGTACTTACGACGCACATTTACCATTAGACGTAACCGTCGCCATCTCTTCCTATTTACGAGACATAGCCTCTTCTATGGAGGGCCTAAAGTCCCTGGATCCTTAAGTAATGGCACAGCACCTCTCCTCCGCATTGGGGGGGAGGGGAGGCGGGGAGACTGTAGGTTATCGAACACCTAGTCTTCTTGTATTATTCACATCATAGAAGGAAGATAAAGATACACAGATTTAACAGGTAAGGAACGATTATGTGTATCCCTTTCGTGATACTAACCAAGCACTGAGGTGAGGTTCAGTATTCTAGAGAGTAGTCTCTTTTTGTCGTTTCGCCGTTTTAGGTGGGGTTTTGGTTTTTTTTGTTAATCAACCGGAAGTGTATCATGAACCAGAAGTGACGTCAGATCAGGCGTACGGTATGAATATTAGCATCGTCATGGACCGGAAGTGACGTCATAGAACCGGAAGTAACGTCATAAGTGACGTCATAGAAGTGAACTTTGAGAATGAGCTGGAAGTGGTGTCAGAGAACCGGAAATGATGTAAGAATATCAGAAATGACGTCAGAAGGTTGGGTATCGGAAAAACTTGATTAGGAGGTATAAATAGTAGAACATATGATCTTGTAATGGAGAAAGAGTCTACTCACCTAGCGGTTTAGTAGGTATCTTCCTTCACATTATTAACACAATCCTATGATGTTATCAGTGTTGTATACATTACTAAGTCATAGGTATCCTAAGAGGTTCTAAGATGTTTGAGGAATATTTACTAGTGGTATGTTAGAGAACTATACTTCTAGGGATAGCCCTCCTTCCATATGTGGGATTCAGGCAACCATAATCCAGAGGGAATGTTGATGCTATGATTAGGAACAATTACATATATTGTTAGCAATTGTTAGTAAACTTACCTCTCGATTGTGGGATATGTCCCGCCCAACCTTCCTGCCTTATCCTCTAGAAGATAGTTTTTTCTTTGGAAAAATTGTGAGGTTTTTCAAACAGCAATGGTGTGATGTCATGTCAAGGGGAGGTAACTCTATCGGTTAGGAGGGAGACATACCACTAGGGATAGCTATGACTTYGGGTTAAAATTTTCATTTCATTTTCTGTATGTGTCTYTGCAAACCACAGAATTATGGCAAACATCATCCAGAGGTAAGTTTACTAACAATATATGTAATTGTTCCTATTCCATCGATATCACAGAGAAACCATGTGGAGAAATCAACCAGGGTCTTTGGCATGACAAGTAAATTCCTCAACCACTAACCCGTGAAGATCCGGGTTGGAATTGACCTTCAGCAACCATGCCTGTAGTAAGAGGCGATTAACGGAGTCAGGTGGTCAGGCTTGCTGACTTGGTTGACACATGTCATCTTATCCAGATTGCATAGGTCGATGCTCATGCTGTTGATCAATGGAGTATCTGGTCCAGAGCTGACTATTTACAGACTGGTGCCATATAGCTGGAATATTGCTGAGCTCGGCGTTAAAGAAGAACCAAACCAAACTTTAACCACTAGGCTACCCCACTGCCCAACAAATATACAAACACACCTGGAAATTATTCCCTCCATATAAACAGGAAGTTGACATCCCTAATACAGTACAGAGTGCTCCTGAACTATCAGCTATAGCTAGAGCTCCTCCAGCTTGACATCACGTCCAGATCAAAGCATCAATATCCCTGTATGCAGCTAGCAACAGAAAGCCAATGCCCTAATGAGAGAGTTATAAGCCTGTTATCCCACCATTCCCTGAAGCCAGAAAACTTTCCCTCATTTAACAGGTATCAGGATAATTTAGACCTCACCAATATCTCGTGTGTGTGTGTGTGTTTTAGTTAAGCCTAGTGGTTAAAGCGTTCGTTCATCATGCCAGTAAAGTTAGTTCTTCTTCAAGTCAATGCTTGCTTTCATATCAGTCACATAATGATAAATGACAAAAATATCTATGAAATTCAAAAATAGTTTAATTTTCACAAAACATGCCAATGATATAAATATTGACTCAAACGATGAAAATAAATAGGGGCATTATTTGGTATTAACCATTCATACTCGGTGTCATGCAAGAGTTTTGTATTTATATTTATGTATATACACTTCATAACATACAGCAATAAAACAAAGGGTACAAATATAATCAGACGTACATTAAGTAAAATGCAAACAGAGACTAGATTACCTTAAAAATAAGGTGTTTAGTACATCAATAATGTGTACAACAAAACTTGTTGAGAATATGTAATAATGATTAATCATACATATTTGATTCTTAAGCATGAACAAAATCAACATGACTGTAAACAATAAATATTATCACAGACCATAAACAAGGAATAACAAAAGGTATATTTGTTTGATTAAAGATTGTAAATATTATTCACAAAACAAAATGAATCATAATTTGTGTCTTCGTATTGAGCCAACTGAATTTGAGCAAAGCAGTCTGACAAATCTCTTTCTGAAACATGAGAAAAGTTTGGGTAGAAACACAATCCTGGGCAGTAAATGGTGACATTTGATTCATACCATAGACTACAGCAGATCCTAGAGTGGGTGCATGTATATTTAATAATTTGAATATTAAACTTTCTGAAAACAAAATTTAATTTTCACTTTTGACAAAACAACTACTGAACAAACAAGTCATTTTTTATGAAAACAGATGATTAGTAAATGTGGCCTGAGAAATGTTTTTTTCTGAAAAAGTTCAAGTCTTTCATCTGGTGATCACCTGTATGTACCATAATAATTAACATGAAGATAACTTGGTCATGCCTTGATAAGGGATCGTTCATAATTTATGGCTAGTGGGGGTGATGATGATTTTAAGGAGTGGGGTGAGGTGTGTTGGGGGGTTGGTTTGTCACCCATTTTGTTTTGGGTAGGTGGGGGGTCATCAATTTTGTACACAAGTACTATGGGGGGGAGCAATTTTGTACATAATATATTAAAATGTTTTGTACATAAATATATTAAAATCCCACGCAGAGGGGATCACTTTCTTTGTACATAAATTTTAGGGGGGGATCATTCACATTGTAAATGCTTCTCCATAAAAATCATCATTACACCAACACACACACACACACACACACCTAGCCATAAATTATGAACGGTTCCTAAGCTTCTAAACTTGGCAGTACACACATTTGATGCATGAAGTTCCCTCACCTCCCTATCATGTTACGATGTTTATCAACCTACCAGGAAACACACAGAAGCATTATTCCAGTTTCAATCAGGATTAATCACAACCTTCAGACCTACATTTGGAATGGGCTAAGACCGAAGAGAGTAGTCCCCCCTTGTTCTTGGGCTGATGGTAAACTAGCGTACAACTCTAAGATAACATAAACAAGGCTGACATGATACAAGCAACCACTAAAGTCTCAATAACAAAATTTTGATTTGTCTTGTTTTATAAAGATCTGGGAATGAATGAATGAAATTCAATGGAAGTCAAAATGAGATGTAAGGTCCAAGGTATTTACTCGATTTGGATGGAGATAAAATGCCCTGCACAACTGAGGATGGTCCCAGGATAATGCACATATTGCAAAAACATCTTCAGGATATCAGCAAATACAATGTTTGTGATGAACAGATGCCGAGACTAATCTCGTCAATTCACATTAACACAGGATCATTATAATCTGATTAAGTTAATACTATTACGTGTGGTAAATCCCTATATTCTAGTCACCGACAGCCATGATCAGTGACAACTTCATGCAGTAAATCTTGACATGCATGTTACTATGTATTAAACTCTGAAGAATGGAAATATATAACTGTAGACGGTGTGTGGTAAAAATAACAATAATGTGTATATTCATATTGCTCCTTAGTTTGTAGATAAATACTTTTAAATGAGACTTTAAATAACTTTATTTCTGGAACTAAATGTTAGTCTATAAAAAAGCAGTACATTAATACATGCTATGCTGTATAAAATATGACCTGGTATAAACAATAAGTAAGTGAGGTGAGTTAAAGCGTGCTTATTGTTCTAAAATGGTTTAATTTGTATCCATAATCTTGACAAACATCTTGAAAAGACATTGGAAACAAAAAAAATGTCAATGTTTTTCTGTTACAATTTGAACAAACACTTTGTCCAAGAAAACGTCATCAATAAATAAAGACACACTGCTTACTCGGAGGATTCACAGTAAGCAAGGAGTCATGACAATCGATGGTACTGAACATGTAATATTGCAGTTAAGGATAACATTGAAAGTATTGCACTTAGCCTGAGATTCCATCACACGGAACAAAACATATCAACAATGACAAATGTGACTCTTTGTTAATGAACCCTGTTCAGTAAAGTGAACACTATATCTGTCACTTATCAGTATGCTGAAACACCTTATCAATGAGGATTCGAAATCGGAAACAATGTGGTTTTGTGCTGAATTCCATATCCAGAAACATCAAATGAGATTTGAATCAGTATGACAACATTCTTGTGTTTGTTCATCTCAGTCCTCAGTACCTTGATTTGATTTTTCTGCCCAACATTATATAAAATGAGTATTGTTTTGAAACTGTGATGAATTACATTGAAACCCTGTTTGTCTGGACCTTCTTAACTGTAATCTGCACTTCATGTGATGACTGCTACCACCCGTCCATACAAAGGGACATTACTCTGTCTTCAAACAGATATTTGTTCACCAGGATGACCTAAGTTAGAAGTATCAGTTTTCCTGACACTGCTTCAGGATGTACAGATTCTTTCTCTGAAGGAGTGGCTCAACAATTACATTTTTCACATCACATTTTAACAGGCTTTCCAAAAAACTGTTTTTGTGAGTAAACCCTGAAATAAAGCTGTATTTGTCCACTGCTACAATACGACATGGTCAGTAATGTATCATGATTATAAAATGAATCAAAAACTGTTCTGACACAGCAGAGTAGGATCCAGGATTTTGAGATGGTGGGGTGTACATAATACTTACCGGTAAGTCATTCATGCATCAACAGCTGATATTTAAGGTGTCTGATGAAGGAGTTCATACAGATATAATACTGATATCTACGTTCACTTCAAGCATACTTCAAAGCAAATTGTTTCTAATTCTAGGTATTATCACTGGGCATTAGTGGTGGTCAGATTAATTGAAATAATCGAAGATTGGTTGCAATGACAAAACAACCAATCAATCGATCATGTTTTCTCATAATCGAACACAATCAATTTTGGAACACTGGTTTGCAATAACGATATTTTTCACAAGGTTTGTTTTGTCTATTACATTTCATTAGCACTACAAGCTTTAAAGATGTGAAATTTGCGAATGCATTTTGTGCAATTTGCAAAAAAACGAAAGAACTACATGTTTTTTTCTTTATTTTTTGTGCATTAACAAACATAACCAGAACAATTTAATATATGACGCTAACCAATTATTTTCYATGATTGATCAGTTGTAATGAACCAATCATCAATTATGAGATTTAAACCAATTCCCAGCACTACTGGTCATCTATACAAACAGTCCAACACACCTGTGTCAGTTCGCTGGGACCAGATACATAGTTTGTCTTATTCAATATCTGACCAGCGTCCGAAATTACTGTCAGTCCTTAGGCCCGAAGCCGACTGAAAACCAAATTCTGATCAGTACCTACAACTTTTTATGGTATTGGGTCCTTAGGACCTGACAGCTTATCAGGATTAAGGGCAAACACTGTATCTATCACAACAGCTGAGGAGACACTTGGTACATAATATGTACTGTCACTGGTAACAGTAGTGACATTGCTGCTCATAGGTAGTACACAAAAAACTATAATGTATGGATTAACATTCTCATGTCCATATATAGTATGAAAATATACAACAAAATTGTTATATTAACTGTGGGGCAGGAATTCAAGTAAACTTTCTTTACTTTCAGACAAGTAATGTCCAAGTTTCAAAATTCTCATTACTAGTCTCTTAATGTCCAAAATGAACATAAACAGGCAGTTCCAAATGCTAAGTAATGAAGACTTCACTCGTATATTGTGGGTATTTTATACTTTGGATATTATATAACTTTGGGGCAGGGTAATTTAAATACCAAACTATACCTGATGGTTATCCTCTCTTTAAAAACATTCTGGGGTAAGGAACTACCACACAATAGTTGTATCTATGCTGCACTATGTCATGAAGAGATTTCTACATTTACGTTATCTAATGGTAAGTAAACTTCTCTAGAAACTAAAAATGAAATGGTCACATTGGTATTCAGACTGCATACATCACATAGGCGGATCCAGAAATTTTCAAAGGGGCTGTTCAGGGGATTTGCTCCGCAATATCTGTTTGGAGAGCTTCAGTTATGTAGCCATCTATTATCACTAAATCAGGTTGTACATGGTGCACCGAGTTTCAGGAGTTGAAACTAACCCTGGTTTTTTTGTAGAGTGTGTATACATCTCAAGTCTTCTGTAGAATGTTGTGTATACGACTAGTCTTGTGGAAAGTTGTATACTTTACAAGTCTTCTCTGGAATGCTGTTCATACATCACAACTCGGAATGCATAGACGTCAGAAGTATCTTGGGGGAGTCTGGCGGACTAGGGCTCTGCAATGCAATGTCGTCATATCACCAGGTGCTCAATCCTCCAATGTACCAGGATCTATTATATCTGTAGTTTAAAAGTGTTTTGTAATTACCCTGGTCAATGGAATCAATGTGCAGTCAATTTTCATGCTCAGCTGCCTGGGGAGTATACAACCCAAGCTACACATACAGCATGGTTGAGAGTCATATTACCATCTCATCTCACTGGGTACCCATTCAAAGCTGGATGACTTAGAGGTATATTTCAAACAATTGTGAGTGAGTGAGTGAGTTTAGTTTTACACCGCACTCAACAATATTCCAGCTATATGGCGACTGTCTGTAAATAATCGAGGCTGGAACAGACAATCCAGTGATCAACATCATGAGCCTCGATCTATGCAATTGGGATATGATGACATGTGTCAACCAAGTCAGCGAGTCTGACCACCCGATCCTGTTAGTCGCCTTCTACGACAAGCATGGGTTACTGAAGATCAATTCTAACCCGGATCTTCACAGGTTTCAAACAATTAGAGTCTAAGGAGACACCACATATGCTTCAGTGTAGGGCGGTATCTACATTCTACCAATACCTGTTCATTTCCCTGTGTTTCATCTCTCACCTCCATCCTGAGCCTCATCTGCTGCTCCCTCTCTTCCTCCAGCAGCTCCGACTCCCAGTCCCCGTTCTCATCCCCCGGGTCGAAGCTGTATAGAGGCATCAGGTGGTGACGGAGACGGTCCAGTCTGCACAACATACACCCTCACAGGTCAGTGTTTCAAATTAAGCATCAAAGTCAAAAGTTCCCTGTTATAACTTTAGTGGTAACAGTTATATTAACATATTTATTCAAGGATTTATTGGTTTTAAACTTCAGATACCTAGGAGGACCCACTTATACCTTGAACACTGCTAATGGCCCTTACCAGGACCGATTTGGTTGGTGTTGTCATCCCATAAATAACTTTAGGTTGTAAATCAGGTTGTAACTAGCTTTCCGTAATCACTCAGCTTTTCCTTAAAGGAGAATATGAACGAAAACAAAACTTTTGATATATTGTYAAGGATATTCTAAAAGTCACATTCCGTGATTAAAATTGAACAAAAAGTTTGTAAAATAACAGTAAAAACACTAAAACGTACTCGTATTTCCGCCTATTACGGAAACACCTGACAGTTAATGAGCAGAGGGGATGTCACGTGACATGACGTCATAAGTGCCTGTTGCTGATGGCTTCCTCTTTGATTTTACCTCACA
>VKKT01001121.1:143730-160639 GCA_008038995.1 Haliotis laevigata
ATGTACAACCTGACCCCGACAATACAGACAGAATGTACAACCTGACCCTAGATGCCGCCCACTGAATTATCGGAGCAATGACGTACACCAGAAGTACCCTAACCTATTGGCCTATTACCAAGCAATCTATGTGCAGCTTCTACATACTTTCACTGCCATGTCCATGTGAAATATTTTTGAACACAAAAAATTCAACAAAAATCAGATGTTCAAGATTGTTAAGAAACAAGATGTGGTCACTGATGGTGAAACAATACCTCATTAACCTTACAGTTCATTTGTAAACAATGAACATGCTGCTGACGTAGAATGTTCTGCATATCAAGGTTGTTGTGCATTAAAAGCTATCTGGTCTGACTTGTGATGTGGAACTTGACTCGCTGTAATGATGATTTAAGAGCACTGGGCCTCTGTGTGTCAGTGACAAGTGCCACGCTAAGTCCTCCTCACTCGGAGTGCTGGACCACCAATAACTCCCTGGCTGGCATACAATGCTATACAATACCACTCAGTCTATAACACAGTTATACAACGCTGCCTCCCTCTTATGTCTGCCAACCAAGGTTCAGCAGCAAGATGTACAAGACCAATCATGTCTGCATCAACATGTAGATCCACAATCTCATCTCCACAGCAAAATTTATATGAGTAACATGACCTTCATAACACAGCGTATGACAACCATGATATGATAATCCATCGTGATAATGGATATCACAACATATTTGCTCATTACTCGGTGAATGCTGAATACAATATTTTGTTAGACAGCACTTCTGGCCCTTGATACCAGCAGGGGCGTGAAATGATCGCAGTATAAATCAGTGTTGGCTGTCTGAGGGGGACATTTGCCATCAATTTTGCCACAAGCATTGATCGGCCATTGTTTCATATTTACACAGGTCATTTGCTGTGTCAATATCGCAGGACCCTGTATCATGTGATTAAAGTGTCCATCTTTCCTCATTACAAGCAATGTATCACAAGTTAGTAATGTGATCTGTGGCAAGGAGGAGGGAAGCGATGCCGCGGTGCTACAAAACCTTTGTCCTTAGTTAGCTACTCCACTGCACCATGTGGTCAATACGACATATACATCGTGAAACAATGAACACGGTAAAAGTGTGAAGTTCTCCAACTCGTTGGGTGAGTGAGTGAGTTTGGTTTTACGCTGCTTTTAGCAATATTCCAGCAACATCATGGCAGGGACACTAGAAATGTGCTTCACACATCGTACCCATGTGGGGAATCGAACCCGGATCTTTGGGGTGATGAGCAAACGCTTTAACCACTAGGCTACCCTACTGCCCCCCAACGCTTTGGTCACAGAACAGCAACACATCATAGCATCTAACTAAACTTGACTCAAGGTGGGTATCAAACTCAGACCTTGAGCCAGACTCAGCTAACTCTGTTACCACTTGGCTAACACACCTGCTCTTAATGAAATAACAGATACACAATCTTGTTCTACACCAAATAGTGAACTATATTGGTTTTTATTAAAATAGACTACTAACAATTTACCTTGGAAGTTTTAAGCAAAGAAATGAGGACTATTATCACAAGGTAGACACACAAATGATAAACTGAACCAACAGATATGGGAAACTTCAGTATTAGTTACTATGACAACAAAGGTAAATTTTATGAATTCCGAGAGAGTCCATTAGACACATGATCCACATTATTTCCACACTGAGAGGGAGGTCCGACAAGAGTTATTGAACAACTGAAACTTATACGTCTCTACAGACATCGTAAGTGTTATGCCTAACTATAACCATAGATGGAATGTGTAATCAATATACAGTTAGTCCCTATCCCACAATCCAACTGGAATGATAGCCCACAATTTACACATGCAATCGCTATGATAAGTGATAAGGCTTTTAACATAGCTTCTCAACTCCGTCTCAATAGATTCAGAGTAATCTAATTGTAGAGTCCTTTAGGTTGGAACTAAATACAGGAAGTGTTATTGGTTGGTGCAGCCCAGGCGCCATGCTGTGAGCAATGTTATTAGGTGCAACTTGCCCAGTCGCGGTAACCATGTTTGTCGTGATCATATTAAGTTATCAGCTAGGACCATTATTTCCTGGTAGTTCCAGGAACTGCGGTGCCAAGTTAGTAGACACCGTTTTTATGTCCCATACTCCGCATGATCAGGATTAAATGATGATTTAACCAGAGCAGCTTTGGAGGGTGACTCAAAACCAGCCTAGACTTCAAGAAATGTCTTCGACAGGCGGCAAAATGAGTTATGAACAGGTTTTGGACATAAATTTGTTTGCCTAGAATGCTGAGCAAAAGCGTTTTGAGAAACAATTCTATTAACTTTGTGTTACAACAGATTAATGAAGGTAAGTTGTCGAGACGAAATAATGGTTGATCTAATAATCCACTTGCTGTCCAGAAACATGGTCGAAGCCTGCCTGAACTTTAAAGTGTCTGTACAACATATTTAGAGTTATTTCAGTCACAGTAAATCCTCAATCTACAAGAGATCTCCATTCTAGCAATGAGGAAACCTTCGAAGAAAACATAAAACATTTAGCTTGAAGTTATCTTACTTTGATTTTTTCAATATCAATCCTTTACATCTTCTCTCTCCGTATAATCTCGTTTCAACCTGCTACTAAATGAAAACGGAACAATTCATAACCCTTGTGTTGACTAAACTACTAATATAATAGGAAAAACTTCAATTATAAACACCCCTAGGACACACGTTAAATTCAAACACTGGTCCCCATGGAGATCTGGATTAGAGTTGCTCTGAAGCAAACCACAGGATCAGGTGCTCAGGCTCGCTGACCTGGGTCCCGTTCSTCAAAGCGATCGTAGCGCTACGACTGTCGTAAGTCTATGTTAAAGTATGGGAGTTACGATCACCTTAGCGCTACAATCGCTTTCAGGAAAGGGGCCCAGGGGGCTGCATGCCATTGTATTTCTATTGTGTATATCAATGCTTCTGATGTCAATCACTGGATTGGCTGGTCCAGGCTTGATTATTTACAGACCATCTTCATATAATGTGATGCAAACAACAAACATATCAAACAATGGTGACACCTGAACCCAATTTGTTTGCATGAAACTTATTCATCCCACTTCATATTTTAAAGAATCTACACAAGGTGAGCTAATGAAAACCACATCATTTTCTGTCCAGTCTTCAACACGTTGAGCAACTGAGTAAAGAGAAGTAAAGCAAGTATTCCAGCTGACTAGATTTGGTGTGTTAACGGAACAGCAGCATGGCAGGACTGGTCGGATGCCAAGCAGCAATCAATTCACGTCAAGCTGGGAGAACATGGGGCGCAAATTGGTACAAAAAACATCCAAATAGATTGTAATTTGTCTGTGACTTGTTGGACATGACAGGATCAGTCAGTGATAAGGAAATAGCGAAACACAATCATTTCACATTTTCTTGTACCATAACTAAGTTTCCTGTTTTCATGATACAACATCATAACAACTGATTCACTTCTTTCAAGTCATCTTTTACACAAAGTACATTTCAACCTAAGCTTGGCCGAGATTGGAATCATTTCTCAATGCAAAAGTGTCAGGGCATGCTTTTTCTGTGTCATTCTCAGTTTTGCTTGTTAACGAGGTGTGAAGTGAGTGAAATTGAACACGTATTGAGCACTAACGAAGGCTTTTAGGCTAAAACCAGGCCAGAGTGACTGTCAAAATGACAATTAACTTCATAAGCAGATACGATTTCAGACCAATTTATGCTGCCAATAATCAGTAATCTTCCCAGATATTTCAATAACCTTCAACGGTGGGGTAGCCTAGTGGTTAAAGCATTTGCTTGTCACACTGAAGACCCGGGTTTGATTCCCCACATGGGTACAATGTGTGAAGCCCATTTCTGGTGCCCGCGGCCATCATATTATTAAAAGCGGCATCTCACCATATTCATTCACTCAACATTATGCTACTCCATGCTGTTTTCATATAATTCCACCACAAATATAATTTCAGTCATTCTTCCCTTAATGCAGAAATAACATACTGTCAGTCAAATCCAGCCACTTGATTTCCCCATGTAACGACCAGGTACAGTACAGTGACAGCAGCCTCCTAATGGCCACACTGCTGCAGAACATGAACACTCCGAGCACATTTGTTCCGGTCTCCGCAGGACACCACAAAAACTGACCACTATCCGCTGTGACATAATGCCTTGCAGGAAAGGATATCTAAATGTTAATGTACTTAATTTCAGCCTCCTGACTAAAATGTGTGATTCTTGAGCATTGATTATTGAACAAACAACATCGTAGAAAACTAATTATTATGTACGGTACTGAAGGACAAATCTGCTTGTCCAGGTTGTTTAGACCCGGCAGACAGTACACAAGACCCATGTTAATATTCCTCCCAATTACACTTAATAATAGCCCCTGTGTAGGCAGCAAGTTAATTCTCTTCCTTCAGCCAATTATTGGATCTGCAATATGTTTTCCTTGGGTAAAAAGCAGGTACAAATTTGCATGATTGGCACATTATGCAAATGCATCTGCTGTTCAATGTTGGAGGTTTGGACCGCGTGAGGGTCATCTTTCCAGTTAGGCCCACTCCATAACTACCTCGCAAATAGCTTTTATCAGTGGACGGGTGAAGGATGTGGCACAATGCTACATAAGGAAGAAACAGATATGATTTTACTAAGAAAGTTAAAATCTTGGTCTTCCTGTGTAAAAACATCTCTAGGTTAAGTTAAGCTTGCCAAGAGGATCAAAGTCCCCTCTAGTTCTACACTGAATTACCCTGTCACATTCTCAAGTTAATGTTAGTTTGTATCCTTGTAACCGCGACAGACACCACTCATACTGTTTTTGTAAAAGGATGTGAACGATGAAGTTGATGTTTTTATTATTACTTAGGGCATTAAAAAAGCTGTTTCAGTCTCAGAAACATTTTGGATGCATTTCTATACCTGTCAGAATATCATTTGAAGACCATCCATGCAAAAAATGAACGTGATTCAGAAACTTGGGTCGTAGTAATTAAAGTAAATTGCTGCACAGCTCACTGAGTTATAAATAGATTCACAAAAAAGCATTCTGAAATGGAACATTCTGTTTTCAACTTGTTCTGAGGATTATAATTTCTTCCATGGCTACATCTGATATTTATCTGCTGTAGCTGTAGGCTGCTGTTGTGGCATGTGAACACAGGTTTCTGAAAGCTCATCATCTATCTTCACTGCTGATTCTGTCCCTGGCTGAAGTGAAAACCTTACACAGACTGGTTCTTGAAACAATCAACCAATACATAAATGGAGATTATTGAAAACTTGATTCAAGTAGAAACATACACATAGACAGGTGAAGGAGAGTGAGTGAGTGAGTATCAGAAGGTGAGTGAGTGAATTTAAGAAGGTGAGTGAGTGAGTGTCAGAAGGTGAGTATGAGTGAGTTAGGTTTTCTCAAACTTTTAGCTACATGACCCCAAGAGGACATCAAGACATCACGCAATGTATCCAAGTTGGCAATCAGACTTGGCCCTAGTCATGTCTCAAGTTCATCCACTGCCCTGTACAGATACATGTTAATGATGACTGTCCTACAACACTGATAATGTATGGTGAAATACTTCATCCTTCATATGTTGTTTCAGCTGATAATCAGTCAAAGACCACCTCTCTCAGCCCAGATCCCTGGAATAACCACACTTAAATAACACGTGACTAGCAACAGTTACCATACAAATATTCGGTAATCTCATATTCCACAGCTTCTCCATGACACATACATTTTTATCATTCCTTTGAAGGCAAAGTGATCATGTGATAAAGCCAGCTCCATGAACAAGTTCAGATGACCTTGTTTTCTCATGGAAAAGATTCAAGTTAATAATTGTGATTCTGGTGATTAAAATCGTTGTGATCAATATATCCATGACAAAGGCTGGACAAGTGATGACAGACTGAGAAACGTGAAGCTGTTGATGTGTGCAGGTCTAACTACTTTTTTACGCCTCCATTTTTATTTTGTTTGACATTAGTTGTAAAGACGTCAGTATCGGTGGTTTCTTGCAAATGGGGAGGCATGAATAACAGGGCTTAACGCACTTGAGAGAAAATCCATTTTTCAATTTCGCACTTTTTAGATATGGTGTCAGATTTATTATTTATCTCCAACAAAGTGCTAAAGGACAAGAATTTATAACATACCAAATAGTTTTTTTCAAGACTGAGAGGTTATCTTATTAGAAGACACCAGTGACGTGACCTTGGCTGAAACCTATACCCCATTTCCGAACATTTCAATCAGAGCCTTGCCAACTTTATCTCCATGTAAAGCTTCTTTATGGCCCAGGAATTCCCTCCTGAATAAAAATGCTGCAACTTTCAGTCCTCTAACTAATCAGTTTAAACAAAATGCAGCATGAAGATAAGAACGCCATATCCAAAAATTTCCATGTGAGACCAAAGTGAGTCGGAAGTACTGATAGACTTTATCATATCCCATCATGCAGCACCTCTGGGGTGAATCAGCTGTGAAAACAAGCACTTCAGGAGGTGGTAACCTGGCCGTCTAGTATTGCATGAATACCAAAACCATGAACAGACCTGTGGCACAGGAAATATTGAGACTGTTTCCTCCTCCTTTGGGAATGTAATTAAGCAGAAGCCCGATTTCATGTCAGGATAGCTACTTTTCCATTGATTGGCCGCCATGTGAGCTCAACCCACCCAGGCAAGCCATTCACAGATTTAAGTTGAAGAATCTTTGTCGATTAATGTATTGATTTTGTGACAGAACTAATACAAACCACCTGTCTATCTATGGCTTAAGGAGTAAAATTAAATCTTAGCTGATAAATTAAACTTGTACTGGGAATGGTTGGAAGCCCTGTGGAAGAGAGTTTGGTGCAGGCAACTGATGGAATTGTTCACACCATTCCACTAGAACTCATCTCACTTATTTAACACGGTCCTGCCCCACCTTCTCATCAGTGAACAAGGACGGAAGTTTGTTTACAAGCTGCATGAAACTGAACAAAGTCTCATGATGCGTTAACGGTTTGCCATCAATCTCCCACCAGAATCCACATGTATCCTTTCAGCAGTTGGCAGTTCATAAACACTTAGATTGATTCTTAAAAAACATGTGAATTCTGTTTTACAGCACAGATTGTAAACTGAGATTCCTGTGTGATGCTGTACAACAAACATAGAGGTTACATCAACCCATGTCCCCCTTGTGACCAGTAAACAACGTATTTATCTTACCGAACACGTCAATATTAATTTTTAACTGTTTGAAGAACGGGTATTGAATTATAACAAGGATTACCAGAGTTAGCCCAAACACTACTAACACGAAGAACCAAACGAATTCCCACAGTTCGGCATTCCCAGCAGGTAACATAAAAAATGTTACTCACTTGCAAGCGGGGTACACTTATTTGCTGAGCCAATCAGAAAATGACATGAGGTAAGATAAACAGGAATGTAAGTTTGTATTCAGGGAATGTTGTAACAAAGCTGTCGTAAGTCCTGTCTACTACACGGACCTTCTACGTGACTCACAGGTCACAATTGTACCCATGTGTGGAAACGAACACAGGTGTTCAGCATGATTAGTGGACGTTTTAAGCATTAGGCTACCCCTCCGCCTCTGATTGTACTGAGGGTATTGTAACAAACTCCACCACAGTCACCTTCAACACGACTGACTGGCATGTTGTACAATTGGTGACAGAGGTTACCGGAGAGAAGCAACTTGACTGAGCTTATTAGAGTAACCTGAGTTCACCTGAGTGAGGTTCTGAGCTAGATTACCTGAGCGAGTTTACCTGAGTGATGTTCTGAGTGATATTATCTGCATGAGGTAGCACCTGAGTGAGTTTCTGAATGGGTTACCTGAGTGAGGTTCTGATTAGCTTATCTGAGTGAGGTTACCTGAGTGAGGTTACCTGAATGATGTTCTGAGCTAGATTATCCATGATACCATGACATATCCTTTGTGTGCCACAGTGAGAGTTACCTGATCTTGTGTGCCACAGTGAGAGTTATCTTATCTTGTGTGCCACAGTAAGAGTTACCTGATCTTGTGTGCCACAGTAAGAGTTATCGTATCTTGTGTGCCACAGTAAGAGGTACCTTATCTTGTGTGCCACAGTGAGAGTTACCTGATCTTGTGTGCCACAGTAAGAGTTATCTTATCTTGTGTGCCACAGTAAGAGTTATCTTATCTTGTGTGCCACAGTAAGAGTTATCTTATCTTGTRTGCCACAGTGAGAGTTATTTCCCCTTGCAACACAGCATTATCCACTAAGTTTCAGTCAATGAATGTCATGAAATTGGAGCATTTTTACTGCTGGAGCTAGGAACTGATTTACAATAAAGCTAGTTCATACAAATCAGATGATCTGAAAAAAACTCTTTTCAGCAAATATTTCATATCATATTGAAATAAACTTAATATATTGAAAATTGACTTAAACCCTATTGAAAAAACAGCCTATATTCATTTCAGTTAAGTGAATTGCAAAACTCTCAATCGCATTAATCATCCCTTAATCTAATCATCTACCTCATATGAGTGAACTCAAACTATCTCAGAGCAATGGCTAAACTACCCTACAGATTTGTGTAACAACATTACTTCCAGTGGCAACTCTGTGAAACCCCCTTAATCCAATTGTTTAGGATTACTAAAGTAATTACCATGCTGAGGATCCATGTAAACAGTGCACACAAACAAGCTTCAGTACTGCCTGCAGAGGGCGCTGTGACTGCTGAGACATAAATCCCAGATCAAGCAATAACTCCATGCTATGACAAGCAGACATTTCTCTTACACAGAGTACTTTACGTTTTCCTGAACAGATTCAGCTATAAAGATGATTCAATCGAACCAGACATGCAAGACCACTCATGAGAATTTCAATTATGCTGAACCAGCAAAACACCATACCCAAACTGCAACAGAACTGTTTAAACATCGTAAATAACCAGAAAATGAAATATTCAAAGAACTGGGCCAAAAAATAAATGAAAACGAAAATAGTTCACTTGAGATTTTCCGATGAAGATTCCAAACTGAAGAAAGTTCCTCGAAAGAAGTGGGCAAATAAATTTCAGAAAATAGACCACTAGAAAGAGCCCTGTGTTGATTTCCTGGGAAAATAAATAACTCTCCAGTTAAATGAGTAACCAAATAGGCTGTGTGTAGAACTCTGCATGGGGCTGTTGATTAAAGTCAACTTCACTTTTGGGCCACGTGACGCTGTGATCTGTAGCGGTATCACAGAGTCCGCGTAGCTTCTTCCTGCTCACACTGAATCAATGGCAAGTTTCAGACAGGAATTGTAATACCCCCATCCAAACCAATGTACAACATGTATGCTGAAGGTACCTCCTGTGTGTACTCCATGTTGTGGATGTAAGGGTGGTGACTGTGTGTGGACTGACATCAAACTTCCCGATCAAAGAAAAAGGCGGGAAACTGGGTACAATCAGGTTTGAGAAGAGTACTTGTTAAAGTGATCTATTATTATTATTATTATTATTATTAAAATAATCATACTCAGGAGGTCACTTGACTATTGGGCATTATCACCTCCAACTCATTTCACAGGCGAGTTTCAAGAACCAGAAACATTCAGGCACCACCGATGTAACCACAACTACCATAATCCTCGATTTTTGAGGTACCACAGTTACCATAATCCAGGACTTTGAGGTACCAGTTACTATAATCCTCCCATTTTGAGTGAATAAAATTATCATAATCCCCCCATAATCTTCCCTCTTCAAAGTACCACAGTTACCATAATCCTCCTTCTTCAAAGTACCACAGTTACCATAATCCTCCCTCTTTGAGGTTCCACCGTTACCATAATCCTCCCTGTTTGAGGTACCAGTTACCAAATGTTGCTTCAACCCTCTGAGGGCCCACAGTTACCAAATGTTGCTCCAACCCTCTGAGGGCCCACAGTTACCAAATGTTGCTCCAACCCTCTGAGGGCCCACTGTTGTCGTCATCATGAATGAACAATTCAGGCTCTTTGTTTCACTCAAACATACATGGAAATGCTGGCTGGGATGTCGTGACATGTCTCATCCACACACTAATATATACCATCGGATTCTGTAACCAATGACATTTTTCATATCTCCAAACTTGTATAAACAAGTTGTATTTATTTTTGTACGTTTCTTGAAAACACAAATATATATTGTGGTGTCAAGAAGATATATGTATGTTATAGCTGTCAACAACGTAAAACTTGACAACGTAAAACTCAAACCAACTCTTACCACCATTACAACTCAGTGACATGAGCAGWAACCGGAATCATTAGCCCCGATGTCAGTTCCTGTCTCTTTGATATTTTCTTCTGTTAAAAGTCAAAGGGATGTCAAATTCTTGACCTTTACTGAAAACCCTAAATGTCCTTGACATTTAGAACATAACCTCCCTGAGAGCCGCAGAAAATACACAGCTTTTGTTTCATTAGCTGTCCCTGTTTCTTTGATCTAGAGGCTACCAACTTTCATTATTCTTACTCCACAGTAACACGTGGAAGACAGCTAATCACCGTCATTCCTATGCATTCTCATATTCCCAAAACATTCATCAAAATATGAAAATATTTTTTCAACGCTGTGCATATTTCGCCCATATGGTGACTTTGATGTGCTTGCATGAATTGCCAGTAAGCCGATTGCCTTGACATGCAATAACAGCTTGCCATCCATAATGACATATTAACCAGATCGCTGGATGACTTTCACCAGTTCATTCCAAATCAAAAACATCCATTTCCGATACCATCAGCCAAGGGAGCCAATCTATAACCATCCTGTTTTTTTCACCGATTTCCTGCATAAAGTTTTCAGTAATCCTGAGCAGGAGGTGTTGAAGTTGTAATATCCGATTCTTAATTTAAGTGTGGCAAGCCATTGACCCTGTCTGGAGAAACGTTTCATATCCTCGCACGCGTTAATCTGGTGCAAGTGTTGGCTGATTAACTTAAGGACCGACCTGCTTCTGCTCTGTAATCTTATTGTACATCTTTGATCATGATTCTCGTCTCCCATCCCAACTTTTTTTTCACACAAAGGTCGCAAACACAGATTCTTCTTCATGCACGTTCGCAGAGTACAAGTGGTCTCTCGTCTTCGCGAGAACAGGTTGCTAACACTGAGATCTGATGATGTTTTTGATGATCAAAGGATTTCTGACCTTTTAGAAACCAGTTATACATTGGAGTAATCTAATTCTTACATGGGAAACAGAGTTGTTTTTATCATCAAACAATTCAGAGATTTATAATTACCATTATTGACCATATAGCAGTGCAATGAATAGTTTAAGTGTCTCAGACGTTTTTATCGGCCAGCTTTACAAACATCGAAACAGAGCAGCAATGGACATCGTGCAGCTAGAAGACGAGAACTTCAAAGTATTTAAATTTGTCATAAAAAAATTAAAAACCTCCGAGAAACCTTTGCTGGGGAATTTATGAACACCAGGTACTGGCACGCTGTGTACTGTAAGACGTCAAGGTCAGAGCCGACAGCCGGAATATTGCGGAGTCTGGCATGAGACAGCAGGCATCATTCAGGAATGAGAATGATCTGAGACCTCTCCATATACCCTGAACTTAAAGGGGAAGTGTACACGAAAAAATCACGTTTTTTCTTATGTGAACAAAAATGGAATTTTTGAATTACTTAATATCAATGTTTGAAAATATACACTCATTTTTCTTACAAAGAATGTATAACCCGCACTTTAAGTGCTGAAATGTTATGCCATTATGAGGCCTCTGTTTGCTGAGCTAAACAGGCCAGAGTTACTGCCCTTTGATTATGACGTAACTGGTGCCAGCTGACTTAGACTGGTCTCCTGTCTAGTCACAAAGCCAAAAGATGTAAATACTGACATTAATCACGTGAAAACACAGATGTAAAATACGAAAGAAGCATTAGAAGTGACAGTGTATGCAGCAAGACAGAAATGATCGTGTGTATTTTCATTCATAACCTCACCTCATTGGAAATATTAAATACGTATAACAATGTTGACGTACGTATGACATCACTATCGGGAAGCGACATTCTCAAAATGGTGTGTCCGCTGTCACGAGTACGCAGGATTTTGGGAAGGAAACTTTTGTTGTTTCARGCAACGTATATGCATAAATGTGACATGTAAGTAGTCCGACATGTTCTGGTAATCTGATGGTTGTTATTTTCTTTTTGTTTTCATTGTGATCAAGGGCAATAGTCAGACATGTGGAGAAGTGCTGTCATCGTTGTGTGTCAGTTTGCGTCAGTCATGGCATCACGCTTTCGGAAACTAGATCTATGATATTTTGTGTTGAATCGTGGAAATAATTGGAATACACCTATTTTCATTCAATTATCTATTGCTACGATGCTCTTCCAATGCATGTTCTAAAACTTATGAGCAAGTGTATGCAACGAGTACACGAACGGATCACTCATAGTATGAGAAAAACGACAAGCAGTTTAGAATCTGAGATGGGCTTTGTTAACATACAAACGAGTGGTACTTTCACAGCGCGACACATATATTTGAGGCACTTGGTTTTGGTGACAAAGATGACCATTTGTCATTTTATTTCGAACTGCATGAGGAATTCATGGATTCATGTAAGAAAGATGGTTTTTCATTATAGTTGTGATGTAATGGGCAAAGCATAACCGACATGCGTGTGACGTAATTTTACAAACACTGTCTGAAAGTTCACTTCCACGTTTGTGTTTGCGTATTTTCCAAAATATATTTTAAGCGATTCTCGGTTCATCGAAGGTGTTTCAGAATTGGTGATTCCATCAAAGAGATACTGGTGGTCACAATTATACAGGACTTTTTTAAAAACCACCAACAACTGATTCTCCCAGTAAAATTCGACATTTAAAGCAAGACATACCATAAATTACACAAAACGCAAGGAATTGTAATTTAATTGTAATTGTGTCAAAAGTGGCGAGATTTACAATGCATGTAACGTTCAGTAGATACGCCCAAAGATGTGTGGATGACATCATCGAAAAACAAAACTGCGAATTGTATCTTTGTGATGTATTTGGATATGGTTTCGACATCAAAGTGAAGGTTGAAGAAGAGGGACATGTATTGTATGATTTGTGTAGGAATGTAAAGTAGTGCACATACCGTTTAGTTTTGGTGAAAAAAGTTACTGTTGGTTTGGGAGACGATCAAATCAGATTGAATGTTAAACAATTTATTTCGGTAACACTTAATGTAACAGTGTGGAAATGACAACATAGCTAGCTGACAGCCTGGCAACAGCTGGATTAAAACAGTAGCCTGCACATCGAGACACTAGAACCACACCTATATCTGCACCACGTGAAATGGGTCGAAGAAGGTCTAACGACGTCATTCGTTTGTCATTTGGGCAGCAATGACGTCATTTCCAAGGGACATTAGCCATGGTGTGTTCATTGTGGACATAGAACACTCGGTTAATTAGGAAACTTTGAATCGACATAACGCAAAAATTAAATGAGTTACTTCAGATATCTGTATTGTTTGGGCTATAAAACTACTTTACAAACATTTCTTGTGATGAAAAAGTGGAAGACAAAATGGATAATTTTCGTGTAAACTTGCCCTTTTAAACCTCTGAACAACGAACACTTCCACTGAGATCACACATCCTACATAAACAGTTGTCATACTGACTTCAACACATTACAAAACCAGAATGATTTTTATAAACAATAAAAACCTGCAAGGTCCATGCTAGCAGTATTGCAAAACAAAAAGATCGTGACTATAAAAAAGATTATTTTAAGGAAACTAATTTCAGAGAGTAATCACAGGATGCTGGAAAGTTAATAAGTAAGAGACAGACAGCATCCCCATCACTGCTTCAGCTAAATGTATTCAGGAGGACTTCACTGTCGGATCACCGTGTGATGTATACGTCTAAGGAACGCCTCAGACTTGATGGAGGCATAAATCTTAATTGAGTCTGCCAGAATAGCCACTGTGAAATGTCTCCATGTTCAGATGAAATGTTCCACCACACCTGATACCATCATTACTATTGAGTCAGTTCTACAGACCCGAACAGGTCTCCCTTTCCACTAAAGCATTTAAAGTTGTAATTTCTAAGTGCTTACTTCAGCATACATTGTAGAAAGCCTGTACACTTTGTGCTCATGAGTGTTAATCTTTGTGATTCATCTGCATTACATGAGAGGTCGATCCTTGCAAGACTTGCACCATAAACAAAATTAGTAAATCCAGAGTGTCAGGTTGAATGTCAGTAAGTTATGTTCCTGCGCTATCACTGTGGTATGGAAACAGTTCTGGGACAACAAAACTAGTGGTCAACATCATGAACACAGCATGAGCGATTTCTTCTAGATGACCCAGACCACTGTGGAGCCCCTTGTCAAACACTGTGACATCCTCAAGATGACCCACACCAGGAGTGTCAGCCATTGTTGCTACTGCAAGGAGGATAAACAGACCACTGTGGAACCCCTTGTCAAACACAGCGACATCCTCAAGATAACCCACACCAGGAGTGGCGGCCATTGTTGCTACTGCGAGGAAGATAAACAGACCACTGTGGAACCCCTTGTCAAACACAGCGACATCCTCAAGATGACCACGCCAGGAGCGTCAGCCATTGTTGCTACTGCAAGGAGGATAAACAGACCACTGTGGAACCAAACAGACCACTGTGGAGCCCTTTGCTAAACACAGCGACATCCTCAAGTAGACCTAAGTGGACCAAGTGTATTATGGCAACAAACAACAAAGGAGGTTCACCCCAAATGTTTGCCTTAAAAGTTTGTTTTCAACTACTGAAAGTCTTAAAGTTTAAAAGGTGGAAATTGTAATATTCAGGTCTGAAAGAGGGAACAATATCTTGGTGTTTTATGTCAATATTTTCTACACGTTTATGATTCCAAGTACATTTTCTGTGTAATTCTGTCTTTTGTAACACCAAGTCCATGTGAAAGGTTAAACAAAGTAAAACACATCTCCTGTTTCGTAAATTTTCCATGTTTCAATCACCAATGATACCATAAATTCACAAGAAACCAGCTTTTGACTTACATCAAAACAAATGAAATATGATCATAGTGACAGAACCATGTTCTTGTCCAAGAAGCAATATAAAGTTAAACTTGGCAGTTAGTGTTTTTTAAAGTTGAGGCTATTCAATTTCTGCTAGAAACTTTATTGTACATCAATCAAAGATTCTCTTATTCAAAGATGGAGCATTATATTTTCTTGGGCTATATAGATGCATTAAAGTTTTATATCAGGTAACAGCAATGCTGCAATCTCCTATTGACATGACATGTGTCTTCAAGCTGAGAAAATATGTGTATACATGTACTTTAAGTAAAGTGCTGTCGGAAATAGAAAAAAAACCTGTTTTTAGGCTGTACTCTGTATCACTACAATTTACACAACTGCAAATAGCATATGTCGAAATAACCCACATCAGCCTAACTGGGTGTTCAGGGGATGCGTAATAGGATATCCAGAAAAGCAAGTCTATTATATAAACAGTCCGGGTTAGAATCGATTTTCAGTAACCCATGCTTGTCGTAAGAGGCGACTGACGGGATCTGGTGGTCAGGCTCACTGACTTTGCTGACAAATCTCATTGTATTCCAATTGCGTAGATTGATGCTCATGCTGTTGATTACTGGATTGCCTGGTCAAGACTTGATTATTTACAGATCGCTGCCATATAGCTGGAATATCGCATGGTGCAACGTTAAACTTAACTCACTCACTTACTTACGCCCCAGTTGAGCTAACAACCATCACAAATGACACTCCATGATTCATCCCCTGACAGCTGCATTACGACTACTTTCCTTCGAGACCTCCATGTTGGCAATGTAACAAACGTATTTCATTGGCCATAAAATACCAGGCTGACAGGGAAACTGTTTCGTTTTGAAGTTGAAACCCCCATCTTTCTGTTACGAGAAACAGTCAATCACCTCCTTGACTCACAGACCCTTTGTCTCAGTTCTATCTAAAAACAGAATATCAAGTTCAACAAACGCTTTACTTCAGTTACGATGTCACAACACTAAACAAATCCATAAAAGCCATTAAAACAATAAAAACAATTCTGAAGCTCACTGTTTCAATCTATCATGTGAACCTGATAAAAACAGACATTCTTCTCACAGTGATTAAAGTTGCGATAGATTTCTACCATGAGAGTGGTGGGATTAATTTGGATTTTTATACATCAGGAAGAAAGTTGAGATAAATTTCGGATGAATCCAGTTGAATGAAAGAAAATCCCATCTGTCAAGTGACAGATAAGACCAATGTGTTCTCTATACCGCCATAGCTGCTTGAGCGTGTATGAAGAACACAGGCCAGACATTCCACAAAGCATATTGACTTCACATCGACAATACTGGGAAAATCAAACAACACAATTTCAACGTGACAAGGAACTATCTTGTATAACAGTAACCTGAAATTCCAAAGCTTATCTGTGTAGAACCCGACCCATTCAAAGTCATCAATACAAACATGCATTTAGTCATCAATCAGTTTAATAGTTCGGTGAACAATTGCTTCTGTCAGCACCACCTGGTGTCTGTGGTGTAGAGCCAGACATATCTCCAGGCAGAATGACTGATATCAGATGATGTATAGACTATCTGTAGTGGAGGGACTCATCGTCACAGCCTGTCTGACAGGTGAACTGATGTAGGTGTCAGCTCCAACCTCTTCATGAGTTTGATACACATGTTATAAAACCTTACAGTTCCGTGAATCTAGATCATGGAGTTAGTGGTCCCACTTAAGTCACACTCCAGAAGGTTGAGGGAAAGTTGAATAATGCCACAGTCAGTACTATTGGTGGAGGGAAA